>VXBW01007872.1:838643-960958 GCA_013400375.1 Thinocorus orbignyianus | reverse complement strand
TTTAAAAAAAAAAAAAAAGACATAATTTCAGATTTGAGACCACCACTTCTCATTAATGCCAGCTTCTGCTGATGACATCTGAAATAAAAGTATGTGAGAGTTGTGTACACACGTCCAGGCTGTAGTAATCCAGGCTGTACTTCATGGTATCCTGTGGGAGTCTGGCATAGTGTAGACCTTCTGGTTGTAGATGACTGTCATCGTGCAGGGGTGTGAAAGTGGCTGCCCTGGAAAGCTTCATTTGGTCAGAAATGCCTAATGGTCTCATCACACCTACATGTCATATGTGTGGCCTTTGCGTGAGAGTACTGGAAAATGGAGTAAGGGCAGAGCCCTGGGTGAGTTTGATAATAAATGTTGGAGATATTTCTGCCTTTTGCTGCTTAACAATCTCCCCTGGCAGCAATGTCCAGCAGAGTGAGTTGGAGGAGGAAGAGGAGGGGGTCTTGCCAGCTCCACAGTTTGCCTTCCTTTGGGAAGACAAGGTCACTCCTGTCAGGTCACCAAACCTTTCTGTTGGAACTGGGAAAAGAAGGAACATTACTGTTCTTTGTAGTACTGAGGTAAGGGTGGTGAGACCCTGGCCCAGGTTGCCCAGAGAAGCTGTGGCTGCCCCATCCCTGGAGGGGTTCAAGGCCAGGCTGGATGGGGCTTGGAGCCACCTGGTGTGGTGGGAGATGTCCCTGCCCAGGGCAGGGGGGTTGGAACTGGATGAACCTTAATGTCCCTTCCAACATAAACCATTCTGTGATAATTATTTGGATCTACTTGAATGACTGCGCTGGTGGACCATCTAAGCCAGGAAAGTTTCAAGAGATGAGTACCTTCTCTTTCTTCTCTTCTCCTGAGCATGAATTAAACTTTGCATGTTTATGCTGTTTCTACTTCCCTCCTCTCAATATCCAGGCTGGCTAATGAGCATGCCAGTTTATTGAGATGTTTCCTTTCTGCTGGTCACTGTTTGCATTTTGCTTTTAATGTAGCACAGCCAGCTAATTCGTAGGTAGCCATCACTTCAAGATTGTTGACATTATCCTCTGACAAAATGTAATGTGTGGTTGATCCTGTTTCCTGCAATCAATATGGTAATAGTAATTAAGTATCTGAATTATGAAGTACTTATGTTGTTTATTTTTGAAATCACACAAACTTCCTGCAATTAGAAACATAAAGCTAAATTATTTAATATCAGGTCTTGAATCCAAGTCATCTGCACACTAAAAAGCTTTGTTTCTATTAAGACAGCAGCACTTCAGTTTATAGTAGTTGTGTTCTATTTGAGTTTTCATGAATAGTTGAGTTCCTTAGTGATTTTTCAGGTAGTCTTCCAACTTGGAGAATCTAGAAACGTGACCGACCAACTCTTCCAATTGTGGAATTAGGATACAGGCTGGTCCATACAATTGAATCAGTATTTTGGCCTGGGGGCACATTTTCTGTGACAAACCAGAAGTTTTGTGCCTCTGTATCCCCAAGGCTGTGTCTTCTCTTGTGGGCTGGGAGCTGACATCTCCCTTGTTGCTGCCTCCTCAAAGGGTGCTGTACCCACAGACACGCAGGCACCTGGCGGGCTCAGCAGAGGGTTGGGACCATAAATTCAAGGTGAGGAAACCAAACCTCACTGGTGTGCCTACCTCTGTGTCACAAGATGATTGTATCTCTTGAAGCTCTGCACTGCAGTGACCTGAGCACCAAACTGTCCATGCACCCGCCCCAAGGAGCCGCAGGGGTTCCTGTTCCCACATTTCCCTGTACTGGGAATGCACAGAAGACACACCAGTTAGTTCAATGTTATGCTTCCTGTGAACAGTGTGTTTGCTGACCTCACTTGGTGTTCCCTGCCTGAAGATTACCATAGAATAGTTAGAAGGGACTTTAAAGACTGTCTAGTCCTTGGGCAGGGAAACCTCCCACACCACCAGGTTCCTCCAAGCCCCATCCAACCTGGTCGTGAACCCCTCCAGGGATGAGGCAGCCACAGCTTCTCTGGGCAGTCTGGGCCAGGGTCTCACCACCCTCATAGCCAAGAATTTCTTCCCTAGATCTCATCTCAGTCTCCCCTCTTTCAGTGTAAAACTGTTCCCCGCTGTCCTATGGCTCCCCTCCCTGACCAAGAGTCCTCCCCAGCTTTCCTGGAGCCCCTTTAGGGACTGAGGGGAACTCTAAAGTCTCCCCGGAGCCTTCTCTTCTCCAGGCTGAATCACCCCAACTCTCTCAGCCTGTCCTCACAGCAGAGGGGCTCCAGCCCTTCCAACATCTCTGTGGCTTCCTCTGACCCTGCTCCAACATGTCCATGTCCCTTGTGTATTATCAGAGGAAAGGAGTGGTTGGGGACTCCTGTCTGTCTTGTACCCAAATGGGCTGTACGTGTGTTGAGAACCCTCTTTCCAAGGATCAGAGCATGCTGGATTTTCCAGCTTAGTAGCATTTTCGGTTCTTTAGTTCTTGCTTCTCTTTATTCAGCCCAAGCTCTGTTATTCAGTTCATTTTGTTCCTGACAGGTTTTAATTTCCTTTATAAATATATAGCATTTTTGTTGGCCTCTTGGCTGTGAAAAGGATTTAATACATTGTTTTCTCCACACTTGCTTTTTTTTTGTTACTATCAAAGGCTATTCTTTCTTTTTCTCGTCCCTTGAATAATCACTGGGGATGTTAAGGGAGTCTTTCTACATAGCTGCATGCTTGCAATACATGGTAATAAATATTAAGCTCCTTATGAATTGTGGCAACTTGTGTTTTTATTTAAGTTTTAGCAATTGGAGATGGCTTTTGACTTGTAGACAGAACACTGTGTGCTGAGTTTTCCAAAGATCTGCCTGCCGAATATGCATATACTTGTACATACAGACGTTTATGCATCCTGCTCCTTGCTCTGCAATGCAAATCTATGATCTGCAAGTACAACATGGGCTCTTCTGCGTGCAAGAAGAGTGAGGCAGGATCTGAGCACAGCCTCTGAATTCCAGACCCCGTTCTTGCACTTATTTCTGTGACCGGAGGCAAAAGTTGCTTAACTTACTCCATACCTCAGCATCATGCTCTGCAACATGAGGGTGACAATACTATTAACATCCCGTGGTGCTGCATGGAGCTGGAGAGAGAGGCTGAATCCGCTTCTGACAATTTCCTTATGGAAATGTGGTACCATTTCTCATGAGAGAGGTACCTTCTAAGTCAGGGTGGGAAAGAGAGGTGCAGGCACTCTCAACCAGTTGATTTTCAAAAGGATGCAGACTGACTTGCGTTCAACCCCAAGTCTAGACCTTGTCATCACAAACAGGGCAGCAAAAGCCAACAGGAGAAGTTCTGTCACTTTTGATAATGGGAATGGAAACACTCAACACTGAAGTTTGCAGCCCGGCTGCAGCAGCGCAGGGAGCCCCAGGAGCGGCTGCCTCGGCTTCCCAGGAAACCTGGCTGTCCAAGGCAAGGGAACCACGGAAAAGAAAAAGAGTAGAGAGAGAAGCAGCAGGGAAATGCAACCCGACGTTTAAGTGTTGATTTGCTTTGATATTTTGAGGTAACTTTGTAGAGAAGAAAGGGATTTCTGCTTGCGTGCACTGTGGTTTGTATTTTAAGATGTTTCTCTCATACGAGAAGACAAATGTGCTCTATCTCCAGCTGGCGTTACCTATTACTTTTCTCTCTCTCTAGCTGATGTAGAAGAGACATCTGTGTGTCTGAGCTGGGAGCTGTCTTTCCTGAGGGATTTGTGGCATGGACCCGTGTGTCCCTGAAGTCCTGTGGTCATTACTGCATTTCATTTTTCCTGTAACATTCAGTGGTTTTTTTCATGTCACCTACCTTGGAGTGTTCCTTTTGTTATTTTCTCTGCTAGTTTAAACAGTCCACAGCATCTGTTCTTAATTTTACAAATGTATTAAGTTCCATTCCTGATTCTGTTTGAAGCACAGGGATCAAATACACACACACACACACACCCCGATGAAAAAAAAGCATCTTTTTGCCATTAAAATATATTATGCCTAAATCTATGCTTGGGGAAAAAAACATCAGTATTGCATTTACATTGCAAATGGGAGAGTAGATAGGTGTTCATCACCCATCCCAGTCACCAAAAGGTTTTGTCTGGATTTAATCAAGTGCCATTGGTTGGGATCCCTACCTTTCCCGCGGGGCTGTGCCCTGGTTTGGTGGGACACCTCTGGGTAATTACTTAACACAGTTGGTGTTCTGGCATTTCTGTGTTGTCAGGAGGGTGTGAGAGCTGAAGAAGTTTTCACTGCCTACTGGACACCAGGGCTCTGTAAAGAACTTACAGAGATCTATCAGAATAGCTTCACAGAGAGTAGCTAGTCTGTCTTTAAGCAGTTAAGGATGTGGGCAAAGAGGAGGAGAAGAGGTGATGACTAAGAAACTAGACAGTATAGAGCACTTGGCTTACCTGAGGAGTGTGTGTGTAAAGGATCTTTGCAGTCTGTCTACCAGTCCAACAGCGAGTGGATCTGTCCTGTGTTGGGAACCTTCAACGAGCGTTTGAAGGATCTGTACCTGGACAGCAGGGTAGCAGATGTCTGAGCACAGCTGAGACTCAGGGGGAAGATGGATGATCTCTGCTGAAAGACTGACTGGATGATGCAACTAGGGACCTTCTCTGGGTTGCTTTTTTCCAGGGAGACCTGGCAAATACCAGGCTGTCCTTTCAAAGCATCTTTGAATGTTTGGCTGTTTCTGTCACTTGGTTTATGCTGGAGAGCAGAAGCCAGCACAGCACGTTTTCAGTTCCCTTGAGATGCCAGGTTGGTCCTTTGCTCACGCAGTGACTTTGTCTGGCTTCAGCCCAGCCCCTCCCCAAGCGTGGGGAAGGGTACATATGGAAGGAGAATGAGTCGCAGCTTTACCAAAATGTGGCCTGCCTGAATTGCCTTTCCTTCTCTGCTTCTGTTCAGACAGGACTTCTGACACCGCGACCACCTGTGAAAGGAAGGAAAGCATGTGCACCAGTCTGAGAGGCTGATTTGTGTCTGAGCTGCCTTCACACTTGTGCTGTTTTGAAAGGAGCAACTTGATTCCTGTTGGGCTTACTGGAAGACTTGGCTGAGAAAATAGAAGTTAGGTGTCTGTGATTAAAGCATTGAGCTTTGCTTGTGTTCCTGCTGTTGTATTTCAGACCCAGCATCCAGCTGAGGTTGGGACTCTGGAGCAGGAGAAATGTAATTCTGATACGCAGATGGATCTCAGTCCCTTCTCTTTGAAGTTTATTGAGGTTCCCCTGCAGCATCCCACCTCAGTACTGTCTGAGCATCAGCAAATGTTTTACTTTTCACCTTTTATATACGTGATGAAGCTTTTCATCTGGTAATCTCAATTAATTAAGCCTTGTAGTACTGCTTTGAGTTATATGAAACCTGGCTGGATACCCTTGCTACTCTTGCTCCCATCTGATGTTAAACTTGCTGAAGCAGTAGGTAACAGACTCAAACCAGATTAAAGCTTTATTATTCACATAGATGTTAATCACGAGCAGGGATTCTTTGCACGCTGCAAAACTCCACGTATCTTGCTGGGCTTTGAAGGAAGAGCTCAGCTAAAAATAAAGGGGATAAGTTATTACTGTGTCCTCCTTCAGGGAGTGGGTTAGCTGTATTTTTGAAGAACTGGAATGAGCACTGGAGATGTTCGTAGAAAACTCCTCTTGGTTTTCAACTCTCTGTCCCTGTGCATTAAGTTTGGATGGGAGTACCTTTTATGTGAAGGCAGATACTGGATTAGAAGCAGATCTTGCTCAGTTAGTTAGAAAAAAAAAAGTAGTTCCTTCAGAGAATGTAATAATTGGACATTTATAGCTCAGTCTGAGGTGTGCTGGGTGCTTTGGGTTTGCCTGTGTAGCACCCTTGTGCATCTGATTATCGTGAAGCACAGAGTAGTACAGCTGGTTTCTTTAGGATTATTGCCTGGGCAGAAGGCATTCTTGGAGCATGCATCATCTTCAGGAGTGGAGCCCTTCCAAACAGATTTGCTATAATAGGATGCATTGGAGAGAACATAAACACGAGAAAATAATGGCAGGAAATAGCTCAGATCAGCAGTCTTTTACTCTCACTTAGAGAAAATACTCAAAGACACGTCATTCATGTCATAGCTTTCCTCTGAGAAATCTGCCTGGTTATAGAACTTTCAAAAGTGCCCCAAACCTGAGGCTAAATGCCACTTCACTCTAGATTTTTTTCTGCCTCCTGTGATGAAGGTATTGAGTTACAGCCATTGCGGTGGTTACTTCACAGAAATACTCATGAAAGTACTGAAGAGAAAAGGCCAACCACCAGACAGAGCTGGAACTCGGGCATATTTCTTATCAGTGCCTTCCATTAATGTGGATTTCCTCCCTCATTTAGTGCTTATGAGCTATTACAGGACTTCTGTGGTGAAATGTGGGTGATTGCATTTCTTCTTTGGCTTGTCCAGCGATGGGTAGAAATGCTGTTGTGATCCTCCCCTCCCGTATGGCAAATCCAAAGACCCAGTTTGCCTGTCACTGGGCTGTAAGGAGGTGGTTATGGCTGTTCTTCATGGCTTCATACATATTTGTTTCTTGGAGGCAAACTGTCGTTGAATCTGTGTTTTTTGAAGCTCCTCCTGTTCCATCAGTAACTTGCAGGTGGTTTCCTGCATGGCTGGTTCTTCTGCTACGTGGATTCCAGCTCTTGCAAAAGTGCCATGGGAACAGCCTGGGGTGCCCCTGCCACTGCTCCATTTCCCCTTCAGCCACTGTCACTGCTTCCTTCTTTGCTAAGCTTGTGGTGTTAAGTAAAATCCTGTCTTGGGAGATTGCCGGGTGTTGTGACGTGTGTGTTGGTAGAGTCAGAATTTCCTGTTCTGTCTCCTAAGGAAATCCCTTCCTGGCTCTCTGAGCAGCCTGTGTGGGGCTTCATTCCTGTAAGACCTGCCTGTTCCGCTATCTTCAACACATTGTGGTGTCCTCAGTATTATATATGAGGATCTGAAACACGAAGGAACCAGCAGCCTGCTCAAAACCTTCTAGTGTGGCAAGTTTGTGGACAAAAACTTCCCAAGTGCTGGCTGTGATGCTGCTCACCGAGGTGGTGACCATCCCTCCTTCCCACTGCTGGCATGTGTGGCATGTCCAGCAAGTTAGTGCAAGTTTTTCAAGTGTGTTAAAATTAGGTTAAGAACAACAGTCTGAGGTTTGGCCATGGAGTTTTGAGAACCCTCTTTGATCTGAACCTGGATTACTCCATTCAGGACAGATTCTCTAAACCTCCAGGGGGCTGACTGTAGGCTCTTCTTAACTTCTCAAAAGCATGCCTTGTTGATGTTACCTCTGTCCTCAAGACCCTTTCTCTTTTCAGAGATAGATTCCTGTTTCATACTAGGATGCTGGATATGGTGTGTGTTAGAATATATGGGATATTCTGCTCTCCAGAAACATTTCCCTGTGTGGGGCTAGTTTTGTTTTGCCACCCCTGTGCAGTACATGGAGGTGCAGCACCAGCAGAGCTTTGGTAAAAGCCGGTTCTGCAAAAGTTCTGCTTCTCTTGAATGCCCTTTGTTGTGGTGGTGTAGGTTTTGAGTTTGTTTAATTGCTGGAAGGAGGAAAACTCCTCTTTCTCGGAGCAGCAGGGACAGATCTCACAATCTCAGTGGTCAAGAACAGAGTAGACTGCCAACAATACTCCAGCCTCTTTGAAATCTGATTATATGTTTCGAGCCTAGCCCTGTGAAATATAATAAAAGCCAGCAGGAGACTATAACAAGGCTGAAATATCATGCTGCCACCCGCTCTTACCAGTTCATACTGCCTTTTGAAGAGTTGTTGGCTTGGCAAGAGGTTGGCCAGCAGCCTGATAAGGCGAGGCCAAAGCAAGGAGAGATCTAGGGTCCTGGCAATAGTTACAGCTTTCAAACGTCTGCCCTTGGAGTACCTGTATTGATAGTGATGGGAACAGAGCATCAGTGTGGAGGGGTGAAAATCACCTGCATTTGCAGTTTCCTTTTAGACTCCATCTGTGTGGATGTGTTGTCTTCTCCTGCGAGCCATTTCACAAGTGGGCAGCACAGAGGGCTGTAGATTCAGCCTCTGAGCATCAGGAAAGATGATACCCAAATGTATTATGTAGTCAGAGGATTTGCTTGAGGTTTCAGAATTCCTTAACTCAAGCTAAGGCAAAACAGGAGTCTGTGCTGGGACTAGCAGTCATGTTTCAGTGGTCTGGGAGCACAAGAACAGAAAGGACCAACTTTCCCTGGATCCGGGTGGCTCCAGACTGCAGTCAGAGGTACTGGGTTAGTTGCTGAAAGGCAAGGGAGTGATTTAGCAAGTCCTTGTTTGTTGTTCTGTGTCTCTAGGCATGCTGTGGCCTCTTTCTCTCAGGGTTGTTTTTGTGTGTCACTTCCAGCCTTGGTGCATTATGGTTGAGGAGCTTTCTCTCCTCCCACGTCTGTGAGGTTGCCCTCCTTTCCTCTTCCTGTGATGAGGAAACCTGCCTGTTTGACATTGTCAAGAGAAGGCTTCAGGGAGACCTCAAAGGCCCTTCCAGTCCCTAAAGGGGCTCCAGGAAAGCTGGGGAGGGACTCTGGATCAGGGAGGGGAGCCATAGGACATGGAGAAGGGTTTTACACTGAAAGAGGAGAGATGGAGATGAGACCTCAGGAAGAAAGTCTTGGCTGTGGAGGTGGTGAGACCCTGGCCTAGCTTACCCAGAGAAGCTGTGGCTGCCCCATCCCTGGAGGGGTTCAAGGCCAGGCTGGCTGGGGCTTGGAGCAACCTGGTGTGGTGGGAGGTGTCCCTGCCCAGGGCAGGGGGTGGGACTGGATGATCTTTAAGGTTCCTTCCAACCGAAACCATTCTGTGATTGTCTCGTTTGGCTTCTGGTATGTTTCACAGATCTGTTGCAACTCCAGTTAGCACAGCTGAGGTTCGGCATAGCTGAAGCATGTCTCATCCTTTTCCTTGTGGTGGCTGCAGAGAGCAGAACGGGCATCTCCCCATCGCCCTTCCCTGCAGTCTCTTGAGCTGCAGCGTCTGAGGGTCTCCCCCTGCGAGCGGCTGTGGGGTGAGATGGTGATGGATTGACTCTGCCTTCTGTTTACACCCGCGCTGCCTTTCACGCCCTGTTGCTATTTGTGTTTTTTGATGAATGATTAATTAGAAAAATAATCATTTGTAAATTGTGAGTGAACCAGACGTTTGGCCTTGCCTGTAGGGAAATCGAGTCTCCGAGCGCCGCTGCAGTGTGCAGCCTGCTCACAAATGCAGGAGTATTCCCAGGCTAGTGATGAATTTACATGAAGTTCCCTTTCAGCATTTTAATGACTGTTACAGCTGAGTAACTAATGAAAGATATTAACAAACAGAAGAAGTAAATATTTAATTTTTCTATAGCATTTTTTTTTTTCAGCTTGTAGCAGCCAGTGTTTTTCAGTGTATGTACAGGAGAATTTCTGCCCCGATCTTTTTGGCTCTGCCCAAAGTACAAAGCTTGCTGTGTGTGCTGGACATGAGGGACTCCTCTGTGGAGATGTTTTCCCATGGAATGTGCTGTTCCCCTGCCCTGTCGCGACAGGCTGCAGTCAGCACTGGATGGCTGGGAGTTAGCAGAGCCAAAAAGGCATCTCCCTGCGCCAGGGAGTGCTGCAGCCTGTGGTCCCCTGAAGATGAGATGGCCACAACAAGGTCATTCGGTAAACTACAGTGATTAGTGACTCCATCAAGAAAAACTGCTGAACGCAGCAGGGAGCAGTCATTTGAAATGTCTTAACTCTGATAATTTACCTTCTTCCACCCTGTAGTATTTCGCCTGCTGCCTTTGCCTGAAAAAGCCTGCTGGGTAGGACTTTCTGCAGGGTCGGGTCTTGTTATCTCCCAGCAGATTCACTTGCTGTTTTTCTTTCTGTCTATCCCTCTGTGGTTTACTGGGATGTGATGATCTGGTGTTACTGGGATTGGGGGTCAAGCCCAGGAAAGGTCTGCAGCCCAAAATGTGAGCCCCTGTCCTGCCCACATTACATTCAGGTGCGCTGGAGAGAACTGGGGGCAGAAGTTGCCTGGAGGGAAGGTTTACTGGGGGAGATGGTGAGGAGGATTTATCAGAGGCCATGGGGTTGTTTATTATTAAGCAGGTGTGGAGCTGGCAGTGTGTTACCTGTGGTGTATTTTGGAGTATGGTGAACCCAAGCCGTGCACGCAGGATGGCACTTGTGGGGTGGCCAGTCTGGCAGTGACGCTGTGTCTCGGGTACAGTGCCAGGCACAGGGTCACGGTGTCTTCATCCCCACCTCGCATCCAGGCTTGTAGTTGCAGACCCAGGGAGAACTCCCATCCCGCTCTTGAATTAGACTCTGGAGTTATAAAGAACCGGGGGAACTTTTTGTGGGTACAATCCACGAAAAAATGGGCTCGCTGAGATCTTCTCTTAGGCATTACGTGCTTTGAAGGGGGGAAGGCATAAATCTTTACTCTGAGCCTGCAGGAACTTCATCAAGCACTTATTTAGGGACTTTGGCCAACATCGTATACCCGCTATGTCATTCTGGTTCTCTGTGCGGGGCCCTGCGTGATGTAAATCTCTCAGGGTTGTCTCTGGCTTCGTGGTTGTTTTTGACGGAGCCCGTCCAGGCTCCGCACGACTGGGATCCAACTGCCTCGGCTCTTCCCTGCTCTCATTTAGTCTCCCCAGCCTGCTATCTTTTACAGCCAAGAAAAACTTATGCTAAGTGATCAAAAGCATTCATCTGGATGGAGATATAGATATAGCAAGTGTGTGTGTCTATTTTTTATTATTTTTTTTTTTTTTAGAAGAGCTCATCAGAGTAGATCATAAAGCCAGAGTGAAATACAGTGAAATTTCCCATTAGAGACAGTGTTTCTTAAACTGGTTCCCGTGGGAGTCCCTTTCTACCTGCATCTAGGCTTAATTGCCTCTCCTGCTTCTCTCTGTGAGATTTGAAATAGATGAGAAGATGTGAGAACAGGGCCTTCCAGGGGCAGGAGATGGGATGGGAACTGTCAAGATCCAACCCACCACTTCTGAGAGAGGTGAGGGGAAAACGGAGGCTTCCACGCCTCCGGATGTAGTTATTTCATGCCTCTGTGTGCAAGCGTGCATGGACACCCCCTCTCACCAGTGGGCTGCTCTCTTGCCTCTTCTGCTTCCCTGTGCAAACACCCCCTCTGGGCATGTGTCTCCCTTCCCGTTAGGAGAGCTTGTGTAGACCTTCTCCCTCCTCATGCGCCTTCTCTGCAAGGCTATGGCACCTCTATGTTTATAAGAAACAAGCTGAGCCCATCTTCCTCTTTCTCCTCCGTTTTCCCCTCTACCTCCTCTTCACACGTTCTGCTGGCTGTTCTTCTACCATTCCTGTGTTTAATCTGCCTCTCCCCTGCTGGTCTCTGTCCTTTCAGAGCTGGGAGCTGATGATCCTTGTTTGCCGTGGAGGGTGCATGGGTTCCTGCTCCTTCCAGTGAGTGCCAAGTTGAAGTGCCCTGTGTGGCAGGGCAGGGTTTTGTAGAGCTGCGTGGTCAGGATTAACTGCCTTTTGTTGCTCTTAGGAGTGTGAGGTGCCTTAGTCATATGTGACTTACCTGGTTACAGGCACAAACTTGAACGTAGAAAGTTCCATCTAAACGTGAGGAGGAACTTCTTTCTTTTGAGGGTGGCAGAGTCCTGGAACAGGCTGCCCAAAGACGTGGTGGAGTCTCTGGAGACATTCAAAACCTGCTTGAGTGGACCTGCTTTGGCAGGGGATGAGACTAGGTGTTCTCCAGAGATCCTTTCCAATCCCGTGTGATTCTGTGACTTGCCAGCTCCTTTTGTGAAGTGCAGGTTCAGGGGTAGGAAGGCCCTTGGGTATCAGCTTTGAACGGTGCAGGGTCTGGGGTGGAAGCACCTATTTTTCAGACAAAAGCATGAGCTGGTTGTTTTCTGCTGCCTTTGGATTCGTGCTGCTGCAGAGGTTCCTTGCAGGGCTGGACCTGGCCTGGTGCAGAGCTGGGGTCTTTGACAGAAGGGTTGTCCTCTGTGATGCTGGACCAGCTCCTCTGGGGACTGGGCTTTGTGCTTAACCAGAGCAGATTAAACTGACCTCTACTTTGCTGATTTTTCTCTGGTTCCTGGACCTCAGACCTCTGCTGTCATCCTAGAGAGCTAGGTTCTGTGTACATCAGTCCTGCTTAAAAAAAGCAGAAAACAAGCCCCTTTTCTTCTCGTAACGTAGAAAGGTTGTTCCCCTTCCTAAACAACTTTAAGATGGTTGTTTCTTCCTTTCACAAATGCTGAAGGGGATTAGGTCGTATAATGGAGTATTCAACTGACCAGTGATTTACGGCAAAGATGCAGTTTAGTTATAGGAGCTGGTAGAATGCCCATTAAAGTACTAAATGTTTTTAAAAACTCATATTGTTTGGCTGATAGAATGTAAAGGTCTAATGGAGCTATTACTTTGCTCTATACAAATACACATTTGGGCAAATACACTCTTGTGGGCTTGGAGTGACCAAAAACTGTTGCTACCACCTGTGCAAGCCAAGCCGTGGTTTCGTTCCTGGGGGATGGTTGGACCAGAAGCGCTCACACTGTGGAAGTTTGGTCTCCTCTTGGCAGTGCTGGGATGCTTTGAAGAGTAACATTGAGGTGGGGAGAGCTTATAGCACCCTTCCAGTACTTAAAGGAGCCTGCAGGAAAGCTGAAGAAGGTACTCTTGATCAGGGAGATGAACCATAAGATGAAGGAGAGTGGTTTTAAACTGAAAGAGGGGAGATTGAGATGAGATACTAGGAAGAAGTTCTTTGCTTGTGAGGGTGGTGAGACCCTGGCCCAGGTTGCCCAGAGAAGCTGTGGCTGCCTCATCCCTGAAAGTGTTCAAGGCCAGGCTGGATGGGGCTTGGAGCAACCTGGTGTGGTGGGAGGTGTCCCTGCTCGTGGCGGGGGAGTTGGAACTGGATGATCTTTAACGTCCCTTCTGACTAGAACCATTCTATGATTCTGTGTTTGTGTCTGGAGGTGATGTTTCTCCTAAGGATTTCACTGCCTTGACTCACTGGCTTTCTAGGAGATTTTGGCAAAACGCAGCAGGTTTGTTGTCCCAGGGAACCCAGATATATCTTTCCTCAGAGCTGATGTTTCTCATATCCCAGCCTTGAAACACAGATGTACGTGCACAAAAGCATGCAAGCCTAAATAAACACTTTTTATGTTTATACTAACTTTAAAAGGAACAGAGTGAATTTGTGGCCTGTCAACCTTGATAGTTTTTGATGTGAAATGATCTTTACTTTCAAGAGTCAGTTTTGCACCTGCTTTTCTTCTGGGCAAACATGTTTAAACAGCGGGGAGCCGAGTCAGTTTGCCACAGAGATTTATGACCAAGTCTCGGTCCTCTTCTTTGCATCCCAACAGAGTCACTGTGACCTCCTGGCTACCTGGCACTATAACCACTAGAGACAGTAAAAGTCTGTTCCTGAGAAATAAATAAATATGAGAGACTTTGGCCAAGTTTGTATGATGTTCTCTAGTATGCGACATTTCTGGGTCAGCTGTAGCTGTCTGGTTGGGATGCCCTTGTAGGATATATCTGAATTCAGATGCTGCTAGATATGGTGAACAGCAGATGTACCACCCTGGTACATCTTCCTTGCACTAACGGCCTCTGGTACAGAGGAAAAAGTTCACACCAGCTTCTCATTCAGTGAATAAAAAATTAATTCTTCTGGCTTTCTGGACTGTTGTACACCTACAAAGGGTTGCAGTGTTGTGCTGTGTAAATTTGTGGGGGTGTACAGTAAATATTATGCTTTAATGGTCGCAGGTCTGACATTTCTGTTGAGTTATGTACCATAATGTTTGAACAGCACGGGTTGAATTTTGATCTTAAATACGCGGGTGCACTTTACTGCATGCCTGAAGAAAATTGGCCACTAAACTTGCAGGTTTGTATGCACAGTCAGTGATTGTTCAAGGCATCTGGTGGTGCCCCAAAAGGTATGAAATTAATTTTCAGGTACGATAAACAATATTTCAGCCCTGACTAGCTTGACGGAAGCTTCATCTTCCAGCACTAGATATTGAAATGGGCTGCAGGGCTGCATTTAAGAAGGGATTTGTTCTGCCTGTCTCTAATGCGAAGGAAGCTCGGGAAGTTGTGCCCAAGCAGTGGTGATACAGCAGAGTCTGCTTTGCTTGAGTGGTGTCTCCAATCCTGCACTGTGGCTGGAGGTTGGAAGTTGTCATTAACGGTCTTAGAAACTCCTCATCATGTAGATCGAATGGAGACGTTTTTTCCTTCCCGTTTGCCTTTGAACAAACTGGATTTGGCCCTGTCTAAATGCATTTATGACAAATAGGTTTAGGTAGGGGATTTCTGCAGTGATTTCTGCTCTGCTTATGAGGGGCTCTGCAGGATCCATCTCCTCGGAGAGGGATCCTGGCTGCTGACAAGTGACAGGAGGCTCAGGAGGGACCTGTGACTGCCCCTTTGAAGTTTTAATTTCAGTGCAAGTGTTGCCAGTGACTGGGAATTACTTGGTGCAAGGAAATCTCAAGAGACTGCAGCAGATAAGTGCCTGTTGTGGGACATGTGGTCTGTGGGAGGCTGGAATGGAAGTCCAGCAGCAAGACCAGACATGACTTGTTGGCAGGAGGTGCTGGACCCTTAGGACAGGGATGTTGAGACTGTACCAGTTGCAGCTGATCTGGCATCTGCTCCTCTATTTGCACACTTGCCCTCCTGTTATATCAGGTCTGTCTTGCTTTGGAAGAGTGTTTGTGAAGTCTAGAAGCATGGTAGGAACAAACCCTCTTGATTTACAGCAGGAAGCAGCCGTTGGTATTAATCACTTCATGCCATGAGCTCTGTAGCTCCCATTCAAACCAGGCTCTAGAGAAGAAAGTTGATGTCAGAGCCATCCTCGCCCTTCTTGCTTGGATTCAGAGGCTGGGAAATTATAAGTAATGTATTACACAAATTTAGCTCTCCTTTTTACTCTCCTGTTTATAATTGTCAGAGGTTTGAGCCTTTTGAAATAATAAGGTTAAGTGGCCCTCTCTGACCTTAGGTGAATAGGAGAAAATATAGCTGTGTGAGACTCGGACCATTACACCTCAACGCTGAAGAATCAAGAGTCGTTTGAAAAGCCTGCTAAATTATCCTGCTTAAGGCCGGATACTCGCAAGGTGACTTACTGTGCTGAAAATACATAAACATCCATAGCTGGGGGTCTGCTGTCATCCAGAAGTGGGATTGCCACACACCTGTGTCTGCCTCTGCCCCAGGGCTTCTGCCTCGGGGCTCCCCATCCCCAGGGATGGAAGAGCTCCCAGCAGCTCTGCCTCTCGGACTTGGCAGTTTCCGCTCCTTTGCTTGACTCCCTATGGAGAGAAAAGTTGATTTTCATGTGGAGGTTGCCTTTAAGATGCTGCCTGTCTTACCTGATTGAGCAAGAGATAGACCAAGTGTAACTGGCTGATGCGAGGTTTGATTAAGGACTTGGTAGACAACGTGTTCTTCTGGTGGAAGGAGAGTTGCTGATTTAGCACCTGATCCACAGAAATGAGGGAATGGTGCTGAGAAGTCATCCTTCCAGCTCCCTTTAGATCTGGCCTTGTAAAGCATAGTGAGTTTTGGCTTGGATAGCCATCTGTCTGCTCCAGGTAGGGGCTCAGGAGAAGAAACGTCCTTTTGTCCTTGAGTCCAGAGTCTTGGAGAAGAGCAAGCTGCCCCCACTGCTGGGCACAAGCAGCTGTATATCAGCCTGTGCACCTCAGTGTAGCACCATCGATGCCAGAGCTGTTTTACGCTAGATGAGACTCTGGTTCAGGGTGTTTCCAACGGGATGCCTTTTCTGAACGCTCTTCTGTTATCTGAATTATCTGCAATTACAGAAATTCCTGCTTGCAGACGTATTTGCTAGAACATTTGGGGAAAGAAGGTTCAGAGCCGGACTGAAATAGACTTGTTGGAGCGATGCTCTGTCGTAACCGCTCCCCCACGCGAAAGAAAAGCTTCTTCGGCAAGCGCATGAAATAAATTGGCATCGTTACGCAGAAGCCAGATGGAGCAGAAATCCAGATTAAATAGAACAAAGTCAAATTCAAAGAAATTCAGAATGAGAAGGCGCAGCGCGAGTTAAAGGCAACTCGGCGTTGCCCTTAAACTGAACAATCATTGTTCCCCCCACGGCCCCCCCCGAGCGCTGATCACCCCGGTGGGAGTTTTGGTATTGGGTTCGTTACAGTGGTGTAAATGAACTCCTCCTACAGAACTGAAGATTCAACTCCCAAAGCCAATCAGCAACATAGGGATCTAATTTCCCCTCTGCTGTCTAAATAAAATGCTGCTGCAGATGGAAGGCTCCCTAGAAGCAGCTTCTGGACCGCTTCCACCTTTTTATGAAAGCTCCACTCAGATGTGGTAGAGTCTGCAGTAACATAACCCATTGAGTGCCGCCGTCCCTGGAAAAAATGTAAGGGGAGGGTGGGGAGAGAAGCTGGGAACAAGCCTTGAGATTCAGGGTTGGGAATAATGAGAGAAGAGCAAAGTATTAATATTTCAGAGCACAATCTGCTTTGCAGAATACAAGGGGACTTGGGGGAGGAAGCAGATGGAAGGAGCTGGATTTGTGTTTCCCGAGGAGGTGGCATTGTGTCTGTTGCTTTGTTAGCTGGAGTTCCAAATATTGAAACAAAAGCACAGAAAAGAAAGAGGCTGAAATTTAAATTTGACGATTTGCGCTTGCCTGCACTTTCTGAGAAGGGCCTGGTTCAAAGTTTACCCCCAAACCAGTAAAATAACTCCCAGGAGATCTCATGGATACTGGGTTGTGTCTGAGTTAGGGTGTGCATGATGGTTTGAGATGTAACTGCACGTTTAAATCTCTGAACGTGAATTCCCCATCTTTAGTGACCGTGTTGTTTGAACTGGGGTCACCCTGTTTTTTAGAACTGGTCTTAAAAAGAGTTAATTAACCTCCTGTGGTTCCAGAGAAAACCTCAAATCTGCCGTAGATGACTGTGCAAGAGAAGAATTTAAGGGTTTTTGAAATGTCTTTCTACAGCGTACAAGGGAGACAAATGCTCTGTGGCCACAGGGTTGCCCTCGTAGCCCGACCTGGTCACCCTGTGTGAGAACTCCCGACTGGATCCTTCATGGAGGAGATCTTCTGGTGTCTAGCTACTGGGCAGTGGTGGCTGTATTCTTTGGTGAAATGATACATAAACATACACACTCTGAAGCTCAGCCCTGGGACTGTTTGCTGTAAACATCACATTGTCCCACAATCTACATTAATGAGAGTGATTTACATTTATATAGCTCTTTTCATCCCGAAGGATCTCAGGGTGCCTCAAAGGCTAAAATACCTACGGCTTCATCATCGCAGCAGTGGGAGCTGGTGGTGGTGTGAGCCAGTCAGACAGGAAAAACACACACTAACGTTCTCTAGTTGTCTTTAGCAAGAGGCATTTTTGGGAATTTGGTCAAATATTTCATCCTGTGTATCCTACGTGGCTGGAACTCGTCAGCGAGATCTGATCTGAAAGGCTGGACATGTGGGGACCTTAGTGGTCTTGAGCTTTATCTGTTCCTGCAGCAGGAAGGACTATGGTGACTTCCAGGTGTGTCACAGAAGGTTGAATGACTAAGGAAGGTTGTTCCGAACCAGTGAAGTGCTTAAAGTGCCCAGAAGAGGAGTAATGATCCCAGCACTGAGATGCTGCGCTTGCCCAGTACATCTCCAGACCTTTAGCACAGGGAGGCAAGCACTAGCCACAGGGATGAGATGAGGATGGGACACGTCCTTTAAGGCAAGATTTTTCAAGGGGGGAGCTCGGTACTGTGGAATTTGCCCCCCGTGGGCTCCCCCAATGAGAGCATCTCTCTGGGGCTCCCTGTTCCCCAGCACACGCTGCCTCTTGCTGTTCCGAACGCCGCAGAGAACACCGTCTTTCTCCTCCAGGCTGTTTCCGAAAGAGAGTTTTAAATATTCATTTGCTTATTTTTAAGTGTATATTTTAAATACTACCAACATTTCCAGGGAGCGTTTGTAAACGAGGACTCTATTAAAAGTTATTTTAGCGCATTAATTCATGAGGCAGCTTCAAAAATTCATGAAGTATAATAGGACTTTGTGCCAGGAGGCGTTGGGGCATCTTTGCTGCACCTCCAGAGCTCAGCAGACATTTTGTTCTACAGCAGCAACTCTTAAATGGAGTCTCCTGATCTCAGCTGCACTGATTAAGATCCTAAGACAAGCTGCAGAGGTGCTTTATATCTCTTTAAGATGTCCTCGTTTCACCAGCCTTAACTGTGATCTTACTTCAGCAGGGATTAAGTGAGCTGTAAATATGTACCTGGCTGGCAGAAGAAGTGGTGGTCCCTCCAGCTCGGCTTCCTGGGGCTCTTTTTGGCTTGTGGCTTTGCCTTGTTCCCACTTGCAGGCACCAACCCCTCTGTCTGACGTGATTTGAAACGTGGAGCGACTCTGCTGAAATCAGCAGGGCCTGGTGACCCAGGGGTGAAGTCAGCTCCATTGGGGATTATTTCTATCAGGCTAAAAGCAGCAGTGATTTAAAATGGAGCAGATTGTTCTGGGGAGGCCGACCTGCGCTGGGGTTTGCTCCAGCATTGCCAAAAAATGGCCTGTGGAGTTGGGTTTGGTTTGAGGAGTAACTCTGCAGTCACCGAGGCGATGTCAGTATAAAATGCATGCAGAAAAAGAGGAGAATTAGGTGTGTCTCACCCCCAGGATGGGTTAAACCAAACCAGAACCTGCGTTTTTGCTCTGCAATGAGCAGTATCCACACATGGAATTATTTATAAACAGCTCTTCAGCATAAATTGAAATGTAGGCAATCTTCCTGACGCCTTATCCTCTAATAGGATCTTCCTCTAAATATTAAGCTGTGTGTTTGGATGCCTGAAGTAGGGAAGAGCAGAGGGTTTCAGATTAGATTAAGGTCCAGCCCAAACCCCCTCCTGATCTTTAAGGAAGGAGCAATGTGCGTTTGTGCTGGCTCCTGCCCACAGTTTCCTGAGTCGCTTTTGATGCTGAACTCGTTGGGTTCGTGCTGCTCTTCCCAGCCATGCCATGGGCTTCAGGCTGGACAAACGGACCCTTTTCATTGTATTTTGCACAAAGGTTTTGATTCCGAGCTCTTCATCCAACTCTTGGAAAGAGAAGGGGAAAAAAAAAAATCTCTCCAGACTCTCTGGGTTACTTTTTTTTTCCAAGTAGCTCCTGACCTTGAATGATATTCAGTGTTTTTCCATGAATACCGGTGGTGCCCAGGCTTGTGTAAGATTTAGGGATACTCCCCCCTCCTCCCACTAAATCTTTTGCTTATTATTCATTAATGAACAACCAGAAATTTCTAAAAGGGAGGATGGCTTTCATTCTTTCAAAGCCAGTGGGATCTGTGCAGCTTTGCACTTTGTAGACAGCTATAAATGATAATGGAAAGCACGTTAAAATCCTGTCTCCGCTGCGTGGCTCTAATTGCTGTTGATTTGCTGCTTGATTTCGTGGAAGATGCTAGACTGGTGCTCTCAAATGTGCCCACTAATGAGTACCCAGCCTCCACTAAAGCATGGCCCTGGTGCACACTGTGGTGTTTGTGTCGTCGCACTGTCAGTAAAGCCCCCATTAGGGACGGTCCCTTCCCTCCCCGCGTACAGTCTCTAATAGTCCAAGAAATGAGAAGAAGGATGCAGCTTCCTTAGGACCTTCCAGTAAGTCTGTAAGAGAGCTGAGAGATGACTCTCTAACCTTCATCCCAAGACTATCCTTTCAATCTTTGCAAAGTCTGAATTTTTTGACTTGCTGAGCATCCTTTGGCATGGCGTGTGCATGACCCAGGAGATGGATAGCCCTGATGTCTCAAAGGGGCACGTCTTTCCCTCAAGGGGTGTTACGTTATTAGGACTGTGGGTGGGACTGCCCAAGTGGCACTTATGATGGCACCAGGTACAGCATAAGACTCTTGAGAAGCTGTGCTTTCTAAAATGATTCCATGCAGCAGAGAGGAGTCAGGAGTATCTGCATTGTGTAGGGAGGTCAGCTTGGGGTCTCACCTACAAAACGGCTGGCTGTGGTTCAGAGGATGCATTGGAGAAACGTGGGAATTTGCTTTCCTGTAGCATGTTTGCTGGGTTTGTTAAACCCTCTGAAGTTAGAGGAGCAGAAGAGCTGCTGAATTATTTGGTCTATTGAGCTGATGTGCTGTGAAGACTCGCTTGTATTTATAACGTGCTGCAAGTTCATCAAAGGTGCAGAGCCTGGTGCAATATTTAAGAGAGAATGTTGTGTGTCTTCGGTTCAATGTCCCCACGAGGGAAGGAGATGGAGGGAGGAAGCTGTAATTCTCCTTACGCATCAACAAAGGAATTTTATTATTTCTTGGGGGGACCTTCTCGCGATCTCTAGAGTTGAGGTGCCTCCTGTTTTCTCTTCCCATAATGTCACCCGTATATTGAGCCGTTGTTCCTGGGGACTGGTTGGTGAAAATCCAGCAAACTTTGCAGGTCAGGAGGGCGGTCCGTGCGGTGGGGCTCTTCTTGAAGTAATAACAGGCTGCAGTGATTTACTCTGTGCATTAGATCTGTTTCTACAGAAAATACACTGCTGTATTTTATATCGTTTTCTTTTGGTTTTGGGGGGTCTTTTTGTTACGTTTCAGTAAAGGAGGTGGAGTGCTACCTATAAGAGATAGAGAAGTGTAACCAACAGTTTTATTATCCACCCAGTGCTGGCCCCTTCTGTCTTTACAAATGCTCTGGAGCCACAACTCTGCATAAGAAAAATGGATTTGTCACTGAATTTTCATGCTTCATCCTCGCAGAAATGTAAATGTTGTCCTGGGCTTTAGTACTGTGCCTTCAAGTTTGGATTTAATGCTGATCATTATACTTTTAGAGCAGGTTACATCGAAAAATAGAGGCACGAAGCAGATCCAAAAGCCAGCCATCTTGCTTTCACTCCCATTTTGTTCTGGTGGGGATGTTGAATATTTATTAAGAAAATCCAACAATCCCATTTTTAAAGAGGAAAAAATAAAAAAGACCTGTGTATTCTATGAACAGCTGTAAACTGCAGCTGTTGAGCTTAAATTTGTCACTTACAGCCTTGCACTGGGGGAAAAGGGAGCCATGCACATGGAGAGTACATGAGCTGTGCTGCACCCCACGCTGTGTCTGCACCGCGTTGAGGTGGTCGGATGGTCCTTGGTGGAAGGAGCTCCCAGGTTATTTTTGGAAGTGGAAGCGTTGCTGGTGATACCTGTTCCCACTGAGTTCCTGGGAAAGGCTCGGTGGTGCACGTGGGTTCAACTGGATGTTGTGTGACTTGAAGTGATGTTTTTCTTCCCTGATGTTTGTTTCTGCCCCTCTGTATGAGTGCTTTGGAGAAGGGCATTAGTGACGGGAGTTGCGGTGCCCCTTTTTGTTCCTTCTGCATTCTCCTCCTGCTGTGGTGGGAGTCTCCAGATGGCTCCTTTTGCAGTTTCCCAAGCTATTTTTATTTCTGTGTTAAGCACAATTCTCTCTTTTTTTTTTTTTTTTNTTTTTTTTTTTTTTAATAAAAGAGGTTGCACTCACTTTGAGAGGTATTTTGCGTTTTGGATGTTGGCAGTAGTAGAAGAGTTAATATGTTGTTTTGATCAAAACAAATTTGACCCTGAAATCAAAGCATTGCTGCTTTGGGCTGACATTTCTGAGTTTCCCAAAGACTCCTTTTGAACACCTTTGAGAATTGGCCTTGTCATGTTAAAAGGATAGATGACCCCCAGAAAAACCCAGTTTGACATCTGAGTGGTGATTTCTCGCTCGGTGAGATTCCAGCTTACCTGTCTTTCCACTTCCAACTGCTCGGCACCAAAGCGATGCAATATTCCATCTGCTGCACTGAGGGTGTTTGGTTTTGAGTGCAAGATCAAAAAATTCATGTTACGTGCCTTGCTCTGCCACTGTTGCATGCTCAGCTCTGCCCCGTGGTGCTGAATTTTAAGAGAGGAAGAGCAAAGGGACTGAGGACTGTCCCCTTGAGTGGCTCCCATTGGGGAATTTACCGCTGGGCAGCAGAGCCAGATCAAGGTTGGGTCTCATTTTCTCTTCATCTTAGTCAAAGTGAGCAAAAAATCAAGTGGAACAGCAAGTAAATGCAATGTATTCATTGGATTTCGGTCCATTCAGTCTCTCCTAAGTTATAGCTACAGTGTCCTTTCTTTCTGCTTTGCCTTGCCTCTAGCAACTGCATGTTTCAGAAACTGGTGTTTCTGGCAGATTTTCAAGCCATCTTTTGAAGTGAACACCTTTCTCAAGAGGCGAGGGTGACCCGGAGCCCTGTTTGCATGAAGCGTCGTTAACCAAACAGCACCAGAGACAAGGGTGATTAATATACACACTTGGAGCTTTGCAGTGAAACTTAATGGCATGGTCTTGAAGCAAATGATGTACCACCTTCGGAGACTCAGCTGAACCCCGGCCACAAGCCTCTGTGCATTTAGCTGTGGATGTCTGGGGTTATTTTCAACACCCAAATGAGTATAAACTGGAGGCGCTGGCAGCCTGAGCTGAAGGAGGAGTGACAGAGGCAGTAAATTATCTCTGTCTCTGGGGAGCCTGGCTCGTCCCGGTCGGGTCGTTGAGTTCATTGGAAAGATAACATAAGAGAAATTCATACTGCATAGGAGCTGTCTGCCTGGAAAGGGGTTGAGAACCTTTAATATCTGCCTTGTAGCGGCTGTGAAATAGAAGCATGTTGTAGCTCTCACTTAAAAAGTTGAGGGAAGGTGGTGTGGCTGGAGCTGCAACATGAGCAGGGCCACCTTGCAGGGCACAGCTCCTCTGGGCCAGCTTTCCCCTCCTCTCACTCCTGTGGTGGCTTTCCCCGCGTCTTGCAAGGAGAGGGCAGCATCATAGGGGACGTGTACAGGCTTTCCCAGCCATGCATCGCACCATGGGGCTGATAGGTTTATTCTAACCTTTCAATCCCTTTTTTCCCCCCCCATTACTTTTCTGTGTCCCCACACAGGGTTGGGAATTAGCACAACCTGACACTGTAGGCCTCTTCTCAGGCTGGTGCTTTCCTCCTGCACCCCTCACTCCAGCCGTGGAGCTGGAGAGGGCCCCTCGCACTACTCTTTCCCTTGTCTTTACTGCTTTGGAGTTGGCAGGACTCATCAATGAACAGGGGTTCATACTTCTGGTCATGCTTCTCATCATTGGAAGAGAGCTCGCTGTGGAATGGTACCTTGGTGGCTCTTCTTTGCCGGGGGGTCAGCCCAGGTAGGAGCAATGGTGTGGTGGGTGGCGTCACCCCTTCTACAAACACTTCAGGCCTAAGAAGATTCCATTGAGGGTCCTTTGGCTTTAGACCTCTTATGGCACGTTCAGCCTCTGCTAGGGTTCAAGTGACCGCTTCTAGTGACTTTTTACACCTCTGGAGTAATCACTTCCAGAAGTCCTGGTGTCCTCCCTGTAGGAAAACAGACCGTGCTTTATAGTCCTGAGCTGTAGGGCTGGAGAAGCAGGCGTTTGCGATATCAATGGTTGCAGGCCAGTTTGCTTGTCTTCCAGTTCATACAGCAACTGGAACATGGCCAGATCAGTGGCTGCCAGAGGTGGGTCACTTCATTTAGAGCTCATTAACCTTCTGCCACCCCCATTCACCCTCTTTGTAGGCTGTATGGTTCCATTGCGGGGAGTGGGTTTGTGTTACAAAGCCAAGGTGGTGTGTGAGTGCTCCTATCATCTCCTCCCAGTGATTCGTCCTTCCCAGCTGCCATTTGTGTTGGCCTCTCTGATCCTAGGTCTGACTGGGAGCCGTAGGAGCAGCCTGGTGGCCCTGTCCCAGCCTCCAGCTGTGTACCTTGGTCGGTTCCTTGTGTGGAACAGATGTGCTGGATCTCCTCTTCTTGAAGGAGGTGAAGCTGTGGTTGGGAGCAGCTCCTCCTTGGAGGCCCCATCCCAGTGCTGTGAGGCTCATGCTGGTGTGGTGTAGGAACCAAGTTTGGGTCCTTTTCACTTGAGGGTGCATCCCAATAGTGCTGGGCTGTTTGGGGAGCCTCTTGGGACACCCCATCACCGTGCCTTTAATGCACTCCCTTTATTTTCCAAAACACCCTTCTCTTCCTCTGGTTTCCATACTGCTAATGCAGTTGTCAACCAGGCCTAACCTCAAGTGAGTGCTGCAGGAGGGAAACCCTTTGAGATCTTCCTAGTTTGTGTAATGCCACTCTGCAAATGTCTTTAAATCTGAAACTGGAAAATTGAGTTTTGTTGCAGTGCTGCTTGGGTCCAGGGTGGCTGCCGAGGCAGCGGTGGGAGGTGATGGTGCAGGATTATCAAGGCATTTTGCTCTGACATGTGTTTGTGTAGCCACAAATGAGGATGGGATCCAGGAAAACTGCCGCTGCGTGAGCTGGGTAAAGGCCTTCAGGTTAAAAAAAAATCCAAACAACAAACCCAAACTGTTTAGTGTCTTTACCTGGTGGGGTGGGCAATGCTTAAAATAGAAACCACTTATCTTTGTTTCCTTTTAAAATGCCTGGCGTATCCTTGGGAGGCTCCTTATCAGCCCTTGGATTGCTGCCCTGCATATTCAAAGCCCTTTTACTTTCAGTGAAGGACTATAATTTACTGCTTTTTTGGGGTGTTTTTTACTCCATCTGATCCAAGATTGTGCTCCTTGTTCACTCTCTGCTGCATTTGAGGCCTCTTCTTGCATACAAAGTCAGCTCCTAAACTATCTCCCTGGCTGTCATTTAGGGGATGGTGGGAGAGGGCCATGTCCCTGTCCTTGCAGGAGTGGGTTGGTGTGAGGGCAGGGGATGCCTGTGGTGCCAGGGTGTCCCCCCAGCCCTGGGCTGTGCCTGGCAGCACCCACCTTGCTGCTGGGTATCCCCACATGGCACACGTTCCCCTGAGCACCCTCCCTCCCCATCAGGGAGCGGTGCTGTCATTTAGCATCCGCTTAGGAGTGAGCCCTTCCCGTCAGCTCCCTCTCTGCCAGCATGTTCTCTCTTGCTGTCTCTTTTTTCTAGTAGAAAGCTTTTCCTACAAGTGGTACTTGTGTAACTTGGCAAGGATGTTTTGATGGGCTGGCCGCATTGTTCATTGAATTACTGTCTGGCTGGAAAGCCAAGGGCTGCAATCTTCTGTGCATTATTATTCTTGGGATTCAGCCTCTTAGAAATGCAAAGTGGGACAGTTTGCTGCTAGAAACATTTCCCAACAGTTTAGGGCCTGGCAAGAGATGGAGGGATCTCATGGGCTTCGGTAACCTTCACGTTTTCAGATGCTTTGACATGCATTTTGAGCAAGTCCTTTTATTTATTTCAATGGTCCTGTCAACCAGTCCTCCTCCCTTGTATTAACTATGGCTTCACTGCCCTAAAATAACCCAGCAGGGTTAGGAATATTTGCCACAGGAATCTTGTAAATGGCTTACACATAATTATGCATGCACATCAAGGCAGTGGAGATATAACTCTTCAAAATGGATAAAAATCTTGAAATGAACATCTGGACATACAAATTAAATTGCTCTTAGTGTAAGGACAGTATAGTGCTTTATTCTCCCTGGCAGGCTTCAGCACACTTGCAGACTCGACACTAATCCACAGGCTCGGAGTCATCGTGTAAACTTAATGTCTCTAAATGTTTTCACATATTTTTTATGGCAAATCTATCCTTTCAGGACATTAGAGATCAAATTGAGCCCTGGTGAGGCACACGCTACCTCTCTGCATTGACTTGAGGGCTTTATATACTTCAATCGAGGTAGCATTGAGTCTCAAGAGCAAATCATTCTTCCCACAACAAACCCTCGCCTGCCCTGCACATGCTGTGACCCTCACCATCAATGAAATTATAGATTAGTTTATTGATTATTTTCCCTCTCACTTCCCCCCCCCTTACTCTCAAATTCACGTGGAAATTCAAGACATTTCTTATCTTTGTATTGACAAGAGCAACAGCTAAATCGGATTACACAACTCCCCTAATTCCCAAAAGTCATTTCCAAATTGTTCTTGGGTCCTTTGCCTGTCTGCTCCTTGCACTTGGAGGAGTGTGCTGAGATACTCGCAGCTTGTCATGGTTTAAATCTTAATTAGTTCATGGGAGTGCATCCTTTTGAAATGCTATACTTGGACTTTCTCTAGGCTATTCTTTTTCTTCTGAAAGGAATTAAAATACCCAGTATTATAATTAAGCATTTCTGCTCATTTATGTTAGAAGTTTTTGAAGAGTATTTAAAGAAAGGAAAGTCGACGTATTAACTACTAATATTACAGGGGAGTGGGAGGCCTTACGGCTTCAGATTCGTGTTGTATTTATTTAGGTGTGCTAATATGCCCAAATTAAAATAGTAGAGTGTCTGAAAAGTCTTCCTGGAGGAGGCTTGCACCGGATGCCCAGTGCAGGTAGGGTACAGGGCGATTGGGAATGAGCGGCTTTCATGGTGGGACTGGCAGCAAATCTCAGGTCTGCTCTTTACCCCCGCTCCCAGGCAGGGTGTACAGGCAGCGATAGCATCCTTCCCCTCCTATAGGTGCTGAAGCTTGTCCATACTGTCTGAGGTCAGATCCTGGTGTGGTGGCAGCAATGCCATCAGTGACACTTGTGTCACCTGGCATAAATGTTGGTCCTTCCTACCTGTGCTTGGACAGCGTGGGATTTGGTGCAGTTCTTCTGGTTCTAGACAGGCAGCGTGAGCTTGAACTGTCTGAACAAATCATTCTTGATACCGATGCAGAGAGCTGATAATTTTGGGCACTTTTCATTTAAAGGGAAGAAGACCAGGGCACCAGTAAACATAAAAACGTATCACTCCAGCAAGCCAGTAACGTCAGCACTTCAGTCAAGTTTCCAGGGAGAGATTTATGACTAGTGAGATGATGCTGGTGTAAAACTTGTTTGGCTGTGATTTTCGAAGCCTGTAGCACAGAGGAATTGCTGGAGCAGATGATTGCGCATGCTGAACGCGGAGGAACTTGTCGAAAGGGAATTTGTCGGAAGGTGAGGCTGGAGAGAGGAGAGGGATACTCATACAGCAGCCTCTGCCGAGGGATTTGAGGTTGCCTTGGCTGGAGCAAACCCACCGGGTGGGCAGTGCCCCACGGCTCAACCTGACAGCGATGTGCGTCAGACGGAGGGGACGGTGTCTGTCAGAGTCCTGGTTATGCCTTGTCCATGTTAAACGCTCTCATAAAAACAAAGAATAAAAGCCATAAATCCTGTTGATAGGTTCGATAGTTGCGTTTTATATAAATGGACATGTAAAAATAAAAAAAGGATTTGTTCTTCCGTGCTCTGCTTTTCAGTGCGGCTCCTGCCCAGCCTCCATCAGGATAAATGATCGGGATGAAGACAGCCTTCCCTAAAAGGTGTGAAAGAGCACTGAGAGGAGTGCAGGGACCACTCCATCCAGCAAAGAACAGTCCCTTGGCCTCTCCTGCTGTGCCATGTGTTTTTAGATTAGCTTTTTGTAGAAAAGCATATGGTGGCTGGTTCCCTTTTTAACCCCAGAGATTTTTTCCATGCCCTCTCTTACATTTCAGTAACAGGTAGAGTGAAGTGCACATACGCGCTTTCAGAATCAAAGAGGTGTCTTGCTTTAAAACGCTATCTGCTGGATCTGCCGTTATTTTCAGCACTTGGGTGGAAACATGGCTGTTTTAAATAAAAATTGGGCTTAATGTGCTTTTAAATTGGAGGCAAGTGCACTAGCTATGCAATTAACTGCAAATATTGAGTTGGAGAAAGGGCAGCGCAAGTACTTCCAAAATAATCAGAAGTGTTTTTAAATGGATGGCTAATGGAGAACAGACACTGCAGTGTGAGCTGCCTGTGTTCCCTAACAAAGCATTCTTTACCCAGGCTCTGCGTAAGCTTCTTTTCAGCGTGTACATTAGAGCAGGAGTCTGGCAGGCTGGCTCGTCATGTGTCTTGTCCTGTAGAGCCACTTGATTGGATTTCATCTGCTTACCCTTGTGCGATCATCAGGGCAGTGCTTAAAAGCAGCTCTTGTATGAAAACAAACGCAGCAGATTATGCAGCCTTAGTCTCTTGGTGGAAGAGAGGAGGGGAGAGCTGGGGAAGGGAGGAAGCCTCCGTTCCTGACCTTTAACTCAGCAGTAAACATAAATCTCCTCTAATGCTCCGCGTTGTCTGAAAATAAGTCACGGAAAGGTTATGCTCTTACAAGGAGAATGTTTGTTGCCACCGAAGTTGTGTCCGAAATTAAAAATAAAGACCCCAAAATACCACCATCCGTTTGCTTTAAATAATGGAGCTACCCACTCAGAAAATTGCCTCCTACAAGTGGCTCTTTTTCGCCTTGTAGGCGATGTTAAGCCTTTCGTTCCCTCTCTCTTTTCAGGGTCACTTATGTTTGAGCTTGGGGAAGCCTGTTACATTTCCCTGCTCTTCAAAGCATGATGTGCATGTCCTGCATCGCAATTCCTTGCAGAGCCCTCCTTCCCTCGAGATGACTCTCTCTGAAGGTTGCTCTGTTTGCCTCCACGTTAGAGCGGAGATGTTTTGAACAAGACCAGGCTCTCTAAGGAGTTCAGGCTACCTTGTTCAGATTCAGAGATTTGGGTAAGTTCAGGGAACTGTAACATAATTTTAGCTGAAGTGACATGATCTGATTTATTTTTTACTACTTTTTTCCCCTTCTTTTCCCTTTCTTTAGATTTAGGAGGGGAGACCTCATTACCCTATACAACTACCTGAAAGGAGGTTGTAGAGAGGTGGGTGTTGGACTCTTCTCCCAAGGGAATAATGACAGAACCAGAGGAAATGGTCTGCAGTTGCAGCAGGGGAGGTTCAGATTAGATATTGGGAAGAACGACTTCTCTGAGAAGAGTGGTCAGGCACTGGAAGGACCTGCCCAAGGAGGTGGTGGAGTCACCATCCCTGGAGGTGTTTCAGAAAGGTGTAAATGTGGCACTTGAGGGCATGCTCTAGTGGCTGAGATTGTAGGGGTTCTTTGTGTGTGTATGGTTGGATTGGGTGATCTCAGAGGTCCCTGTGATTACACTCACTTGAGGTCAAAGTCTTGCAGTGAGAGTTGAGGACCTCAACACTTGTGGAAAGACCAGCAGAGTCCTCTGAATTTGTTGGCTCTGCTGGTGCCTGTGTACTTCGTCATGAGAGATTAGATAACTTTTGTAAGGCTGCTCGGGGGGTAGAACCAGAAATTAATCTTACTATGACTTGTGGTCCCATTGTGCTTCCTACACTGGTGTCTGCCTCTTGTTCCATCTGAACTGCTACCACACATGGACTATACAGCTGATGTAGAACCAGAGTGAAAGGGCAGGCTTGTGTTCAGGTCTTCAGTCTGTCCTTCTGGCCACTTAAATTCGTATGATTTTCTGAAGGTGATGAGATTGTTTTCTCTGGGTTGAGTCAGTCTTGAAGCAGAAAGATCGTGCCAGTGTATCTGATGCACCTCAGCTGGGATGGTTTCAATCCTGGCCTCTCTCTGATTTGTCCTTCAACTTGTAAAACTTCAAAGAAATCTCCATTCCCGTGATATCTCCCCTGCCCTGATATCTAGGGGAAGTTTACAACCCTCGGAATAGAACCTTCTCTGCTGAAGCTAAGGAGTGGTGGGTGCAGCAGCAGCAGCAGTATCCTGGCTGGTGTTGGTGGTGCTGTGTAAAACGTACCTTCAAGATTAAACCAATCATTGTTACCAGTATCCATGAGGAAGAAGCTCCGGTGTAGTCTGGAGGTCCATGAACAGAGTGAAACACTTGAGTCGGGCTGGGTGTGATTGATACGAAGCAGCGTGACAGCTCTGCTGGGGTTATTGGAGAGGAAAATCACGTTTTTCATAGGGGAAGTGGCCACGGTGCTGGTTGGGTGGAATCCAATTAAAGGAAACTGCCACAGAAATTGATGATCATGAAGTGATAGAGTTGGAGGAGCCAGAGAAGAGTTCGAGCTCGAGCTGCGGGAAGCAAATGAAGTAATTTTGGCAGACTCATACAGGCAAGTAGAGTGGAGATGCATTTGTGTTCAACAAGTACCTGAATGAGCATGGATGGTGGCTGGGCAGAAGAGGCTTTGATCTGATGGTGAGAGGTCCATGAAGGATGACCTGCATCTGGAGAGTGCGCCAGTCCCGTTCACTTGAGCAGAATTCCTGGGGGGAGAAGGCAGCGTAAATTAAAACAAGAAGTGATGATTGCAGAGGAAAAGAAACGGGTGATGGATTGAGAAGTTGCTGTAGAAGAGGGAGGAGTTTGCTAGATGAGATATGAATATGAAATGCAGATGAGGCTTGGAGGTGATTAAGTGGACTTTTCCGCACTTATTTTGTACGGTAGATGTGGAAGGCTGTGCTGATAGAGGAGGAGGAAAAGCAGCACACCACCACCACACAAGTCAGCAGCCTTTCCCCGTTGATGATGTAGGCAGAAAGCAGGGGCAGCCCAGTAGGTGTGAGGGGGCTGAATTGAATCGATTTCTCCAAGTGCAGCCCTGGGCCGTGGGACCGTTCTGTCGTGCGAAGGGAATCTGTGTTCCCACCAACCCCCTGCAAAGAAATTAGTAATTCCTTGTGACGTGTCATGGCAAAATGATTTTGTAAGATGTAGCGTGGAGGTGGGGAAAGAGGAAATGAGTGAGGTGTTTTTAATTCTGCATAATTTGTTTGGTGTGAATTAGCTGTGAATTAGACACACGAGGAGTCAAAGTTAATGGATGAAGAGCGTATTAAAAAAGACAGGGTAATGTTACCAGGAGAAGAACAAAATTGTTCTCACCAGGCAACATACTTAGGCAGAGGAGAGGACTGTCATTTATTTTTATTACAAAATAGAGGATAGTCTTTTTTTCTCTATTTTCCTCCCTTAAACTGTCCCTGAGTTTTGCAAGATGGGTGTTAAGGTTGTGAGGTGTTTTCACAGTAAACACATTTTTCCTGAAAATTGCAGTTTTGCAAAGAACAATCCCAATGGTGGTGTAATGAAGGCTTCTCTCATGAGAATGTATGTTGCTTTTGCGTCTCTTGCATGTTTGGGATCCAAAGAGCAGATCTGCTTACAGAGCGAGGGCTTGGATGACATTAATCTTGCCTTTATAGACTGCCACAAATTGCCTTTTGGCAAATAAGCATGTGGCAATTTGCTTTGAGTAGCAAAAAGAAGATTTTAGTTTCAAACATGGGACAGGGAGTTAGATTCTAGATCCCTTTAGCGCACTTCTGAAGCCATGTGGCTCCTTGCACACTGGAATTATCCTGAATTCCCAAGAACTTTCCCTCTGAATTACAAGGGTTGGGTTTTGGCTGTTGCAGGCTCTTGATAGTTCTGCTTCTCTGGGGCATAATCCAGATGCCAAAGAAAGCTCCTAGTAATCCATTCTGCATGTGGAGGAAACGCCACAGAACACATTACAGCTGTGGCCCAGCTTCAAATCCTGTTGCATCCATAGGTGAATTCCATGGGGTCTCCAACGAGCATGGAGAACTCCAAAAAAAAAAAAGTCTGGCGTGTGGCGTAATAAACTGGTGGAGACATGGAGCAGTGTTTAGTCTCCCTTTTGTTTTTTATTATTTCAAGGAAATGCTTGTTCTGAAGAGTAAAGGCTTTAATCACTTGGCTTGTGAGAGAGTTGTCTCTTTAATCTCTTGCACTTTGGTTTTGGCTTCCTTCAAAAAATCTTTGCAGTACTCGTGTCTTCGGTGCCTGTATGCTCAGATCAGCCCTTTCATAGGGAAATGAAAGGAGCGGGTTCTTGTTTCAAAAAAAAAACAAAAAAGAAAAGAAGATAGAAAAAAGGCAGAAAAAATTATTGCACCACCAGATTTTTAAAAGATACTGAGCCTGGCTTGCATCCCTGAGATGAAAAGGGAATTGAATATTGTGTTTTCTAAAGGATTCTTTCTGTCCCTGCTGGATACGGGTCTATCAGCCAAATACTGAAATAGAGGCAGCCAAGGCTCGGTCCCGCTGCTCGGGGTGTCGGGGGCTGATGCTTTGATTCCCACAGCGCCCTTGGACCTGCACAAATCAGATGTTTAGTGAAAGCAAGGGCTCCGGGCTCCTCTTAGAGCCGTGCAAGTCTTTGGGAGACATCGATGGACTGGTGGAAAGCTGAATTGGGTGCCCAGAAGAGGCGTCGTGTGTGTGGATCTGAGATCTCCGGGGTTCGGGAGCTCAGTTGTTCACATCAAAAAAATAGATTTGGCTTCGGCTGTTGCTGGAGCATTGGTAGCTGTGCCTGCCTTTGCCCGGTGTACTGCTGCACGCCACAGTAATCTGTGTCCACACTGGACGTGTGAAATAGGAATGAAAATCCAAGTTAGTTTTAAAACTGAAAAACACCTTCCAGTTTCAGAGATGCTTTATGCATCAGTAAATTCCTTGTCCTCACAGTTCTTTTGTTCTCTGCTTTGAAAATGCTCATGAAACGTGCCTGGTAATTAACAAGATGGTAGGAAGTTTTTTGGGGAAAAAAAGTGTGGTAATTCTTTATAAATAAAATTTCAAATGTCTTCTCAATGCGTTGTTGGGATTTTACCTTCTAAAACTGCATGAAAAGCCAAATACTGTTCTGTGATGATACTAAATTGTGTAATGTGTAAGGTCACGAGGTTCAAGGAAACGCGCTTTCCTAGAGGAGATAGAAGTGTTTATCTAGTCAAGTGAGTCATTTTCCTAGAGAAACAAGTTTTTTAACAACTGTAGAAAATTAATTTTCAGTAGAGGATAGCATACCTTTAATCTCAGCTTCCCTGTTCAGCGTTAGGAAAATCTTCACTAGAAAATGACTGGTATCTGTCGGCTTCAAGATGTTAAAATTTCGGATGAACACCAGGTTTCTGAGTGTTTTTCTGAATGCTACCAGCATGGAAAATCCATCAGTGATTTAGATTTAGCAGTGAGCAGTATCTTGCTTAAAAGCAGCAGCTTTCATGTGTTTACATTTTGGGTTTTTTGGCAGCGTTTGTGTTACCTGTGATCAAGGAGCCTTGAAGGGCGCTGGAAAGGCGGGTTAGGAATTCAACTTCATTTCTTCCCAGGGTTCTGTGAAGCTGATTTCTTTATATTTTAAACTAGAAGAGAGTGCTACAGTTTTGGGTCCCTTACCACAAAAAAATAAAAGACATTGAGGGGCTGGAGTCGGTCCAGAGAAGGGCAACAGAGCTGGTGAGGTGTCTGGAGAAATAAGCCATATGAGGATGGGCTGAGGGAGCTGGGGGTGTTCAGCCTGGAGAAGAGGAGGCTGAGGGGAGACCTTCTTGCTCTCTACTACTCCCTGAAAGGAGGGGGTAGCCGGGGTGGTCAGTCTCTGCTCCCAATTCCCAGGTGATGGGACAAGAGGAAACGGCCTCAGGTTGCACCAGGGGAGGTTCAGAGTGGATATCAGGAAAAATTTTGAGACTGAAAGGGTTATGAAGCCTTGGAGTGGGCTGCCCAGGGAAGGGGTTGAGGCACCAACCCTGGAGGGATTTAAAAGCCAACTTGACATAGTGCTTAGAGACATGGTTTAGTGATGGTTTTTATCAGTTAGGTTGATGGTTGAACTAGATGATCTCTAAGGTCCCTTCCAACCCGGACAATTCTATGTTGCTATGATTTCTGTGTATTTTAGACAAATATGTTTGTTTGAAAGCAACAATAACAAAAGATCTGAATAATGCTTATTTTTCTGTAAGGAATTAAAGCTGGTGTTTAAGATCCAACTCTCCCAAACTGGGGTGGGTGACAAAGCTGTGCTGTGCCGGCAGTTGCCTGATGCTCGTTACTAGTTGTTGTTTTACTTTGCAGAGTTGCTGATCTGCAGCAGTGGATCCAGCTCTTAGTGGCATGATGATGGCCCATTAGAGGACCTCAAACCAGTTGAAATTATTTCTGTGATACCCCCAAAGGCAGTGGAGGTTAACTGGAACCTGCTGTTGGCAGGAGGTTGGACTAGATGATCTCCAAAGGTCCTTTCTGACCCTGCATCATTCTGTGATTCTGTTATCCCAGGGTAATGGATGAGAGATTAGCAGAGACTCTATGGGGTTGGAGTTGAAAAGCCAAAAAATATTGCAATTTCAGGGAGAATCTTCTAGTTTGGGTGTGTTTTGAGCCAGGCTGGAATAATGTAACCTGGGAATTTGTCCTCAGGTGCTGTGCAGGGAGTGACCCACGCAGGGACTGCTCTTGCCGTGGGCTGCAGAATTAAACCCCTTTCTTTTGTTGAGCTGCATTACACAGTTACCATTCAGCTTCCTGATTAAATGCAACCATCCCCAAGGAAAATGGGATTTGATGTTCTCTTAAGCAAAATTCATGTCTAAAGAAAGGAATTATTAAGCCAGAAATTAAATTCCACTTACTCGGCGTTTTCCAGGCATGCCTCAAGCTGTTCTGCTGGTTAATGTATGCTGCTGCACATGGCGAGATTTCGCCTGAGCCTCTCGCTAAGTCGCCTCCTGGTCTGTCTCTTGATTCCTCGCCTGCTGGAACTGCTGTCCTTGGTTGACAAATCAGGACAGCCAACACAAACGAAGGATGGTTCATTCACAAAATATTCCCCAGTGAGGGACCGGACTCTGACTCCGTTCTGGTTTTACACCGTCCTAACTGACCTAAAGTGAAAGAAGTTGTGTCTCAGGATGTGGTGGATAAGAGTTAGATCTGGCTTTTGGGATGAAATTTGCCCCTGGCTGGTTCTGCTTTTGGTTTCAGGTGGGGAAGGTGTTGCTGAAGGGGTGAATAAAGATGCTCTCAACATCAAGGTTTCGGCCAGGTTGACCTTGGTACGTCCCAAACTGATGAAGCCCAGAGCTCTCAGACTTGCCTTCCTGAGAGAGGTACCCAACACATTCCCAGTGACTGTCAAGTTTTCGGCATCATAGAGATCTTTATGAAATGAAAGATGTTGCTGCCAACCTTGTTCTATTCTGATAAAATGCAACACAAACTTTTGTTAGTTTTCAATGCAGGTTACGCTCCTCTCCACTTGTCCTCACTTTGAGTTACGCTGCAGAAGGACGGCGCCTTGGCCAGAGGGAGTGTAGGTTCTTGCTGCTGTTGCCCGAAGTGGAGAGAAACTTGGAAATTTGGAGGTTAAATGTTCTACGCGTTACTCAGATTTCATTTGAAGCCATCAAGAGTGAGGTTAGATCTCGTGCAGATTTTGGGCCTGCTTTTGGAAGAGGGGTGGGGAGAAGTCAGAGGGGTTTGTTGTTGTTCATGGCTGTGGCTGTAGCTGGACAATCCCATTTGTAGAGTGGAATTTTTTGGCACCTTTTCATATCTCCAGATACTTCCAAAGCTCTGGTACATTTCTACATGGTCATTCACGTTGGTAGGCAATAGTATATTGACATTTATTTACTGCCTTCCCCCAGAGAAGGTAATTAAAACAAATAAAATAATACATGAATATTATTCAAGCTTCCCTTACCCGGTGTTTCAGTAGTGCTGAGGATTTATACCGCAGGAGCTGCGAGGGCTGCTGGTGGGAACGCTGACCTTGTTAGTATTTGGAGTCGTAAAATTGTGGCTGTTGGACAAGCTCCTAATTACTTTGAATCTCTCTTAGTCTTACTAAAAGTTGGATAGGTCATACAAAAACAAGGCGGTTGCTTTTGCGTTAATCTCCATACAGAGGTTAATGTGGGTTTTGTTGTGTTGTTTTCTTTTTAAACTGTAGAAAAAAACCAAGAAAATGACTTTTCTGATTGTAGCTTTAAATGAAGGACATTACTGTATGTTGTGGGTTTTTACCTTTCCCCCTTCATTGATGCTGCAGGCAGATGTCAGTGGATTCTCTCTTCAGCCCAACAGATCAGGGCTGTGGTGTTGTCAGGATGGAAAAGACTTAAAAATTCACATGTGGACATTGCCCCGGATGGGTGTTATAAGAGATACCATCACATGGAAATTAATAAACCAACAGAAATTAAATTCTCATGATTATTTGTTTCTTATCCCCACTCTCCCTTTATTTAAGTTGCCTCTTTCCCAAAATAAGTGGCAGCAGGGTGTTCCTTGCAGGTGTTGGAAGAGAAGTTATTGCTTTCATTCATCAGCGAGTTGATCTCTCTGTTGCTGTTCGCAGAAGCTGTATCTCAGAAATACATTCTCAGTGTCTACAAAATGCTGTGCTGCTGCAAACTGCAAAATTATATTCTCTCTCCTTTCTGATGAGCCGATCGATAAAGCAGGCATTTCCATAACATGGCATTTACTTGCGCTGCAGTTGAAATATAATATTTACAGTTGTAAATATTCTTCACAGCTGGGAGCTGGTTTCTCCATCCTGCTTTTATGATAAGTTTACAGTATATTGCTATCGCCAGGCTCGATCCTGCGTGTTTTTTGGCTGCCTCAGAAGGAAAAAAGAAAAAAATAAAGAAATAAAGAAAAGGAAAAGGAAAAGGCAACTGCTTTGAAGTCTCGTGTAGTGTTTATGCATCGAGATGTGTGTTTCTTTTGGGTTAAATTCTGCAATTCTGAGCTGCACGTGGCGGGTGTGAATATTGGGGGTTTACCAAGCCCTACCTGTGGACTGGTGAGAGCAATCTCCATCAGACATCCCGCTGCTCGAGTTAGTCATCCTGTACCTGTATTTCTTTAACCTCATGCACTTGAGCCATTTAACAGGAGCTCGAACCAAGTGCTAAAAAAAAAATTTAAAAAAAAAAAAAAAAGGAAAATAACCTGGAGTTTATGGGGAAATAAAATTGCTGGAATTCACAGAAAGGTGGTGAGAGCTGTGTGTCCAGCTTCAGTGAGCTCTCGGGAGAGGGGGGACCTTCTGATATCTTCTGCAGTTCCCAGTAGGGGCGGCCTAATATTTTTCATGCTTCTACATATTTTTCGTTAGTCCTTGTTAAATCATTTATAGCTTAAGGAATATCTGAGACACATACATACTTATACATCTATAGAATTCAGATGTTCCCAGCCCTGTCAACTTCGCAGCCTTATTAGCATTTTTATATCATCTTTCCAATTAGTAACGCCCTTTTTTTTTTGGTTGTTGTTGCACAGCTTTGTAAATAAGACAGAAAGCTACCTTAGATTAGACTTACATCATGTCATACTCTTTGATGAAAGCACTGATTAGCGCGAGTCGTTTGGTGTCGTTCCTCCCCGTGCCTTTCCCCGAGGAGCTGTCAGCTTTTATCAGGAGCGGGAAATGGATGTTTGTAAAGTATAACTGTTATTCGCAGAACTCAAGTTACAGGAAGGTTTGTTGTTTTTGTGTAATTCTCGGAGATGTGTTAGAGGTGTGGGGAAGTGTGTGGGCAGGCGTGCTTTTTGGTTGCCATCATATTTATCCCCTGCATTTTCAGTTCCAGCGTTATTTGATGACTTACCGCAAGTTCTGCTGCCTCTGTGAAAAACAAGTGCTTGGTGATAATGGGTTTTTGTTGTTGTTGTTGACTAATACATCGGGTCCTCTGTTAGCAAACCAGTTAAACGGTGAGTCACGGCGGGGAGTAGGAGTGATTGCAGCACGCAAAAAAACAGCGTAGGAAATTTTGGATTAATATAAGCAGAGAAAGTATCAATAGAACTGCTGCCCGCGGGTTGTTCCCTGAAGTAGAACAATCTGGCTTCGAGGAGGCAAAAATAGATTTATAATAGTGTTAGCAGCAAAATCTTAATTTTTTTCTGTAGAGATTTTCGTTTGGCCTTTATGGAGGAGATGGTGTCACCGTCGCTTTTTCTAAATGCGGGGGGATGATGGGCTGCAAGAGGCTGGTGCTGGTGGCAGAGCTGAGAACTGCCCACACGTGCGTGTCGCTGGGATGTGGCTCTGCATCCCGTGGGAAGGGCAGGAGGCTTCCCAGTGACAGATCCTGGGTGTGAGGAGCGCTGGGCTCTGGGCTGTGAGCAGGACTGTTCCCCCGAGCAGAGATGGGGCTCTCCTGTCCCACAGCGAGGTGAGAGTCCTTCCCTTGGGAAGAGGAGGAGGAGGAGGAGGAGGGTGTGTTACCCCAGACATTCTGACCACAACCTCAATAAACATCTTCCAGTGGTTTCTGCAATCAGCCAGCGAGAGTGTAATTTTTTTAAAAAAAGAAGTAGTTTTGAGTGTATTTATTTGGAGTATTTGTCAAAGTTCAAGGCTTTGACTAAATTGGTTTTACTGGTTCTGTTAGCTAACAGAAAAAAGTGAGGTTATGTAATGAACATGGTCCTTCTAATGGCAATATAAATGTTTGCTAATTACCATATGGAGATGAAGGTCATATTAATTACAAAACGGTTCTTGCAACGCTACCAAGCAACCATCCTTTTAATATTTTTTTTATGGGATTAATTAGAGATAACATGCGTTCAGGACTGACAGCTTTTCTTCCTAATGTTTTTAAGAGAAGCATGTATGGCTCTACCGGAAAATCTGTCACTGCTGGGTGTCCCACACATCTGCACTGGGTGGTGGGGTCAAAGTCTTGGCTGCACTTTGGCCATAGGAGACCATCAGAATAAACAGCTGAGGAAACACCAGCATCGGAGCAGATTTGGCCTTCTTATGCATGAATTCAAAATCTAGATGAGAGCTTGTGCCAGGAGGCTTCTTAAGCATCGGGTTTGTTCTCATTAAAGCCTGTGGGTTAACTCAACTTGCTGGCAGTGGAAATAACGTCTGCCTGGAGCAGGACACGCAGGAGAACCTGCTGCTGCACCATCTCTTGGAGTACAGGGCTCTCTGCTGCTGCATCACCTGCAGAATTGGATCAGGACAGAGAGCCTTCCTCATGGCCACGGCGAGGTCTTCCCTTCACCCCTTCCTGATCAGTCCCTGTGCTGGAGACGCAAATTAAATTAAAAATGGGCAAGATCTGTACAGCCAAAGCCATCCTCTGCCTGGACATGCTCCCTGGGTACATAGCATAAATGATCAAGGTGTAGTCTGATCAGCGCACAGGAGGTGGGCTACAAGGCTGTGCAATGGTGTGATTTTAGACATTGCTGTTGGCCATGAGTAGCCTGCTCCATCCAGTGGTACAGGATGGCTGGCTCCATTGTGGAGATCTCCGTGGAGGAGATCCTGCTAATGGTTTAGCTGATGATATTTTCAGTTGCTGTGGGGCATCAAACTGAAAGAGGGGAGACTGAGATGAGATCTCGGGAAGAAATTTTTCACTGTCAGGGTGGTGAGGCACTGGAACAGGTTGCCCAGAGAAGCTGTGGCTGCTCCATCCCTGGAGGGGTTCAAGGCCAGGCTAGAGGTGGCTCGGAGCAGCCTGATGTGGTGGGAGGTGTCCCTGCCCAGGGCAGGGGCTTGGAACTGGATGGTCTTTAAGGTGCCTTCCAACCCAAACCATTTGGTGATCCCTGGCACTCTGCTGGGTAAGCGTTGGTACACAACATCTCTTCTGTTTCCTAAGGGTGATGAGGGCTTGTGATGGTGCAGGAATCTCAGACTAAACTTGGGAGAGTGGGAAGGTGGTTTCTGCTTGTTGTGAGCAAGCGCCACGTGCAGTGATTGCAGTCCTCAATCCAGTTGAGGCTGACCATCCAGGGGCAGAGCTGGGACTCCGTGACTTGAGCCATGGAACCAAGCCTTCAAAGTGCAGGTAGAACCTCATCCGCTGTGAGTCTCCAAGCTGGTGTTCACCATGCTTGCTGGTGTGGGAAGGCTGAGCTGGCCCCGGCGTGCAGGCAGCCTCCAGCCTGCTGCTGACCTCAGGCAAGCAAAAAATTGGAGTGGTGATAGAAGAACTGAAGGTTGGTGATGTGTTTTGGTGTTTGGCATCTTATAACATGCACTTGCATGTTGTATTTTGCTCACACGAGTGTGCATTGGTGCCAAGATCTAAGTGAATTGAACCGATCTTCTGAAAATTCCAGCTCTTTTGCCCAGACGTTCTTTGCCTACACCACCATCCCTCATGATTCTGACTTACGTTAATCAGTGTAAAAATAAAAGGATGGGAAATTTGAAAGTAAGAGCTTCTGTTCTGGGTACCCTTCATCAGTGACAGTTGCACACCCGTGTGGTTTTACCAGCTGCATGGATGTTGGTTGGATGAGTCACATGGTCGCTGAGCAGCTTCTTTGCCCTTCTCCTGCCTACGCTTTGGAAGATCACACTGGAGATCAAAGTCAAGAGGAAAAATAAGCCCTGGCTTGTGTTTTACCCTATGCCAGGATTTCAGTTTTAGTCCAAAACTCTTTCCTGTTCAGTTTTAGATGTTTAACGTGTCACTCAAGTTGAACGTTGTGATGACAGTGATCAGATTCACTCGAGTACTTTTGTACTGGCATGGTGCTCTCATTCGGATACATGTCAGCAGAAGGGATTTAAAAATATAGATATGCTATGCTAAACCAGGCTCAGAAGGGTGGCATACTCGGAGAGATGGTCAGTATCTTAAAACAATTCCCTTTCAAATAAGGTGGAAAGGAAGAAGGAATATTCATGTCCCTGTTTTGTTGGTGTGTATCTGAAGCACTGAAAGGTTTTACACTCATAGATGCCCAGAGGTCTTTAGGAATGTAAGCCTAGCTTAGGTGTCCGTGTCTCTGGAGAGTGCAGAGTGTGGTGAGGGTCAGTGCTAGAAGTGGAACCCAGAGTGCCTTAGTCATAAGTACCTTAATTCTATGATACTTTCCAGCTTTAGCTTCACTAACATGTACCTGCCGCCTTTACTTTTGGAGCCCCTTGTTGTTTTCCTCAAGGTGTATGTAGTGAATTTAGGGTTGATTTTCTTTGTTGCTCTTCAGATGTCTCCTAGAAGTTGTCTGTGTTTTTCAAGGGTCCAGCCCCTTGAAAATCACCATTAGCACAAATCCTGTTTAGTTTCTTGGTGGTTCAGAGGGAAGTGTGAGGCTTAATGTCTAAATGTGGCAGGGGGTTTTCTTTCAAGAAAAGAAAAGAAAAAACACGACAATATTTTCATGACCATTTTTAAAGAGGGCTTGCCTTTAGCTTATGTGTGGCATCTGTCTGAAGGGGTTTCTCTGAGACGATACTCTTTGGGTGTTATTTTAGAGGAATCATCTTCTTGATAAGAAAGTTACTCTCTTATTGATTGCTTTGGTTAATATTTTGTGGTGTTGCTGATAAGCCTGAAGGTGACCTTCAAAGTGAAGGATGCCCTGAATGACCTGCACTGAGTGCTGTAGGCTGAGCAGGCAGGTCATGGAAGAGCTATGTTAGTAGCCAGTCCTGCTGACATACTCCTCTTCCATGTGGGACCTTAAGGACTTGGGGGAAGAATACACACATGGACATTATACCAGTTCTGTGCTGGAGTGGGACCATGTCAGGCTGATGGTCAAAACTAGAAGAGGCCACAGGCTATTTCTGATTTCTCCAGGGTTTGCCTAAATCAAGAAGCTGTTGCTGTACAAGGTAGGGAGTGACATAAAGACACCAGTTTTCTCTTGCACTGGCTCTGCGTTTGGTCTTTTGCCTCTTGCTGATTGATTTTATTATTTTTTTTTGCACCCTAGTCTGCTTTCTGCTCAGGCTGCACTGTTGGAGAACACGTTCTGCACAAAGTGGCCACATGAGTTTGGCAGTTGTCCTCCCGGGATGAACAAGCACTTGGCTCATCAAACTCTCCAGAAGCTGTTTGTGAGCCCAGTGCTCAGTCCGTGTCATCTGCAAAGTGACGGATGCTTGTGTGGCTTTTGTGGCATCACTCCACTGTGTTTGTTTGCTAGCCCTGCTCAGGGCTGCGGTTCAGACTCTGGGAGCCTTTGTGTCCACCAGAGATGATGGTCAGGGTGCTTGTCTCAAAATGATGATGGTGACAGCTGGACCTGCTGCTGTCTGATGCACGGGATAAGGTCCTTAGTACCAAGCTTCCCAGTGTTTCTCAGAGCTTCCCGGGGAGCAGACAAGGCAAATTCAGCCGTGGAGGATGAGACAGTTCATCCCAGTTTTGTGGTGTTTGTTTTTCATCTTTCTACCAGCTTGAAAAAGGTGCCTTTAATATCACTCCAGTGATCTGTACATTGTATGGTTTATTGGCTTGGAGACGAGAAAACACTTCAGCTTAAAAAATTTAACTCCTGCAAGGTATAACCAGGTAAGGAATGAGAGGATTGTTAAACCCTTGTTTTCTTTGTGGCAAAGACAAGTTAATGGAAGTCTGGAGCGTGCAATTGAGCTAACAAAGTTTTAAAAAGCCGACAGAAAGCAGGTAGCTGGTGGCAGAACGACGTGCGTCTGACAGCTGAGTAGCGAACAGAGGATGCGGTGACAGAGGCAGGGAATGAAGTCTGCAAAGGCAGGGGCACAGGGAGTCTGGCAGTGAAAAATAGGCTGGTGAGAACAAAGCGTTGTCTGTCTTGGAAATGATTGCTCGTCCCTTTTGATCACGGCGAGGAGGGATGCGCAGCGAGCGGTGTTTAGGCAGAGGGGGGCGAGTGAGGGGGTGACGATGCTGGGACGTGCGGGATGCTGCACAGTCCCTTCACCCTGGGCACAGCGTCCCTGCATTTTTGGGGACGGGGACATTTCTCCGTGAAATCAGGGCAGAAACCCATTCAGGTTTTCAAACTTCTTTTAAGGCAGTAATTCAGTCCCATTTGCGTGGGGTGTAGCCGTGTCTGAGAGATTCCAAGTGATAATTTTCAGGGCTGAAATACGATGTGTGTTATCTGCTCGGCCTCTGGTTTTGCTTTGGTTTCCTTCCAGCCCTGTGGGTGGCCAGGAGAAGATGGAAGCTCTCCAGTGGCACTCCAGAGTAGGTTTTGACCCCGGAAAGGACAGAGCAGGGGTTTTAATGGGCCAGGTTTACTGTCTGGTGAGAGGGAGACGTTCGTGTGACATTGAGGTGACAGTGCCCGTGGCTCTGGCACGGAGCGGGCAGCTGAGGAGCCCTGTCCTGCTTATTAATCATCCTGGTGCAATTGCTCCTTTACTTCCCACTAACACCCCCAAACTATTCATCATGGACACAGGGCTCTGAGTGGGACACGTGCTGCTCAGCAAAGCCAGGCTTACCAAGGAGATACTTAACTGAGTAAGGAAAAGGCAGCAGTGGCCGTTGATAAGATAGCCTTGCCTGTCCATCTGCCCATCTGAGGAAGAGAAGCTGGAAATAGGAAGAAATTTTTACCAGTGGTTTCATGTCGAGCTTTTTCAGCCAGCAGCTTGCTCTAGAGCTTTATTAGCATTGATTTGTATGGTTTGTTGTTTTTTTCCCCCCATTTTTTGACTGTGCTGGCTGGTGCTGGCCACACAATGTTGGATTAGATGGTACACTGCTCTGTTTGTGTAGTGACCCTGCTATCAGTATGTGCAGTTCCTATCCCTGCTCTAACAACTGCATCAAAGCCTTTTAATCAGCTTGGTTTCACTGAAGTGTACAAATTCTCCTCATTACATCTACCAGCTCTCAAGTTTACAAGCTCAAACTTCTTGGATAGACTAATATTCCTTGGCCACCCTAGCGTGCAAATTTAAAATTTAATATCTTGCTACAGGTCTGCTCATTTTTATGCAAATTCCAATGTAAGATTATATTTTCTAGTTGTAAATTAGAAATTAAAGTAAGTTACGCAGAGGAGAGGGATATGTGGAAAACGGCAATCTTGGATTTATGTATTTTTTTTAAATGAGGTAATCCTTGTCATTTGAGTAATATAGAGATGCACATCCTCTGAAAAGGAGGAGAGGAGACGTGAATAGCAAACAGGCTTTGCAGCAGCATTTAGCTCTGGAGCTGTTAATGAAGAAGTTGTTGCTACCAGACTGTCTCTCTCAGTCTCCTGATTTCTCTGAATGCATTTGGAGACACACAATAGGTTAATTCTTCTGGTGTAGGGGAAAAAAAATGATAAATAAAATCCAGGCTTCGCTCACTTTTGTTTTTCTGTAGCTGTGTTGGCTGCATGGCTGGCGGCTGTGCCTGGAGGAGGGAGGTGGGCTAGTGGCCATGCAGCAGGGCTCAGCTGTAATTCGGGGCTGGAATTGGTTGTTCCTGGGGGAGAAGCAGCTCCTGACACAGCTCTCTACCCCAAATTCCTGTTCATCAAATCTCTAACCTCTGAGGCAGATCTGGCTGGCTGGACCTTTACGTGGCAACTTTACTTGGCCAATTCCAGCCACGCGTGGCTGCCACCCGCTGCCTGGCCAGCAGCTCCTCTGGTGCCACGTCAACAGACACACAGACGTAAAGAGCAGCAGAGGGAAGGAAAATGCAGAGGCCGAGTGAAATCGTTTCGCTTCTAGGGTGTCGTTCACACTGGTTCTAGCAGCAGCCAGAGCATCACCAGAAAACAAATCCACTGAGTCCCCGTGTTTGTGCGACGCTGGCTGCGTTGGAGGATTTGTCTCCGAGACTGACCCTTAGCAGCACGGATTTTGCCATGAGATGGATGAGAGCATGAGAGGAGGACTCTCTAGTAGAGTCCTTTTGTCTGTAACCGGAGAGTTTCTGAACACTATCAATATTTAGATTTGCTTTTTAGAAATCGATATCACTTTTAAATGGACCAAGCACCTAAGGGAGCGATGGGCGTTAGTGCTACAATGTATTTTTTAAAAAAAACCCTAAAATCAGAAGTACTTCACGACAATATTAATTGCATATGGGTAACATTTTGCAAAGTGCTTGGGATTGTCTAACGCATTGACTTTCAGCAGTGCCGAAGCTGTTGTGCTTCAAAGCTGCTTTTGAAAATAGGCTTTCAAGGGTTGAGCCCTGTGTGTGCTTTTGAAATTATCCCTCAGCTCCCAAATACTTGTCTTTTTCTAGATTGCCTGTTGACAGCCTATCTGTTCCCTTCCCATAATGTCTCGGCAGGAAATAATGTGATGGAGCCCTTGGAGCCTGGGTGTGGGACCCAGCCTGGTCCCTGAGCGGTCCAGCCCGGCCTCGGCTCGCTCCCCCTGGCTACGGTGGGGCCAGAAATGCCTTCGGATCCCTAGGTGGGAAAAGGCTGCAGAAGAACGCTGGTATTACAAGCTGTTCATTTCTTTGCAAAGCTGCAATGGCTGACATCTGTTTGCTTTTCTTTGTGGTTTTGGAAAAGAAGAGAGGATTTGGATCCAAAATAGCTATAAGATGGCTTGACATGGAGTAGCATGAATAGGCTTGTTTTGTCTCCTCCTGTTATGAATCACTTTCCATATTAATTTCAGGCTTTGAGTCGATGTGTATTTGGCCTCGTGGAGCTGCACACCATCTTGAGCCGTCCTATTGTTTGGAAAAAGAAATACCCTGCGTTTATTTGCTTCGTGTCAGGAACCAGGGTCCCACATGGAGGGGGAGAGAGGGGTCAGCGAAGAGCCCGAGCTGGTTGGAAGGTTATCCCCGAGCTGGGGAACTGCAGGCGCTCTCCCAGCCCTCCAGTCGAGAGCAGAGAAAGACTAATTATCCCTATTGTGCAGTTTCTTCCTCCACCATCTCCAGTTTTGCATTCTGTCATGCCTCTGCCATCAGTCCGTGGAGTCTCTCTGCGTGGTCAGGGAGTCCTTCTGCGCTGGGGACAGCCCGTAGCCCCGGCCTTAAATACACACCCAAAGTCTGCCAAGGTCTCCTGTCCACTGCAGATGCTTGTGGAACCGACAATTAGGGGTTTTTGTTGTTTTTTTTAACCCACCTCCTTTTTGGGTAAGACATCAGTCAAGTTGCAGTAAAGGTCCTTCGCTGCTCTTTTGCCAGATGTCATGGATTACTGCCTCTGAACGGCTTTCCCATGAAAAGCATAAATAAATATAAGTCTTCAAGCTCCTGGCGGGAAGTCAAGACCTCCCCCCCTTCTGTTTTGCGGAGCTTATTTTTTTTCTTTTTTCCCCTCCTTTTCTCAGACAGATTAATGTCTTGTCTTTAATGGCCTATTTGGGTCAAACCCACCCATCCTTCTGCGTGTGTGTGTGTGTGTCTGTGGAGGAGAAGGTGGGTGTTTTAAGGCGTGAGGAGGACACGGAGAGGGCCACGTTTGTGTAAATGGTGTATTATAGTGTATTACTAGACTCAGGATTAGTGTTTGTGGGGTGTAGGGGTTCACTGAGTGCTGTGTGCTTGGAGACCGGGGGCTGAGGGTGTAACGTAGCAAATGTAGAAAAGAAAACTTGCAGATCTTTCTAGTGCATGTGATAAAGCCACTTCTTAGTCTGTTTCTACGTGGTTTTGACCAGGCTGAGCTTATATTCTGCAGCAGGGGGTTTCTCTCCACTGGCTGACAAATAACCGCGCGTAATACACGGTATCAGCTCATTGACTTTTACAGTATTTCTAGCCCTGTAATATAAAGCTCCAGTCAGGCCCCCACGTAAAGCTGTGATACCGCTTTAAAAATCAGCAAAATGAGAAAGAAGGGGAAGGCTTTGAATCTGCCCTGTCACTGGGTCATATTTTCAGGTCCTCCTTCGATATTTAGAAATTCTTCTTTTTATTGGCAGCTGAGAACCCCAAGCCGTGCGATTCCTGGAAGGGGAGCTTAACAATGAGTGTCCAGAGTTAAAGAAAAAAGTAGTTGTGAAAACCTTTGCTGTAAAATCACAGGCATTACAAGCACTGCACTAAATGAATAGGCTGATTAAAGCTGGGAGGAGCCGTTTCCATTTCCTCACGTTTCCCCGGGAAGGCGGCGTCTCATCGGAGCACGGGAACCCGCAGCCCCTGGAGTTTGTGTCACCTTCGCGTCGGGAATATCAGGGAAAAATGAAAACCTGGGGGTTTTGCTGGCAACACCGATCCCCCGAGGAGAGAAGCAACAAATGGGAGCCTCGGGGGACACGTATAGAAACGAGGAAGGGACGTGTGGGTTGCCAGCACTCATCCTAATGATATCCACAGCCATGGTTTTGTTCCCAGCCGCCGTCCGTGTGGTGCTGCCGCGCTGGCTCTGCTCCCCTCCCAGTTCTTTTGTGATTTGTGAATGATTAAGATGGAGTCAGACAGAAAGCAGAGTTGGCACAGCCAGGCTGTTACCCTATTAGAAGGTCCAGATGTACCGAATCAGGGTTCCTCGTGGCTTCTGAGGAGGAAGAAACAAAACAGGGCTCTAGTTAGGTTTAAAGGATTTGGTGAGCGCACATGTGTCATGGGTCTAACTGCCTTTGATGGGTACCAGATGGCAAACAGAAAGGGGAGGATGGAGCCGAGGGGAGGGCACGGCCAGGAGGCAGGGGGAGGCAGAGGATGGAGAGGTCCTTTGTCAGGCTCTGTAGGGAATGTCACGTGTGGAAGGTGCTTATATACACGTGCATATAGATGCTTATATAGGGATATGTATGTATATACGTACAAAAGCGTTTCCCTATCAGCTGGGTCACGCAAAGAGAAGCCTGTTGCTCGCCACGCACCTCTCTTCTTTGAAATGATGAATGGTGCTGTGAATGTATGCAGCAGCTCTGCTCAGGTTTGCAGCCCGGCGGCATCCCCAGAGGAAGGTGAGACTTGGCAATCTCAGCCCACAGAGCCAGGAGCCTTGGCCGAGGGTGCTGGCCCAACCTGGGTGACATATTTCTTGTTTTCTCTTGAGTTATTCCTGGTGTTGAATCTCAACCTCGGAAGAGAATAAGGTGTGTCACAGCCCTGGATCGCAGGGATGCTGTAGTGCTAGCTGCCAGGTGCTGGCTTTGGAAGAAGCAAACATTGGGGCAGTTCTTAGGATTTCAAATTATAATTGGTTTCTAATTCACTGAATCCTTGGGCTGATGAGATTTTCTCTTAAAAAAAAATATTAAATTTGTATATAATGAGTTGGGAAAGAGAGGAGTGCCCGGTGATTTATTTGTGTGCGGTGATTTTCAAGAGTGTGGTTTTTCTCAGTCACTCAGTCCTTCAAAAAGCCAAACAAACTGGAAGCAGGTAGAAGGATTATGTATGGGAAAAGTGCTGGAAGAGGGGATCTTGGGTGACATGTGACTGTTTTCTAATTTGCAGCCTGTAGGATGCTGCGCCTGTAACTGGGAACTTCTGTTGCTTAGATAATTTGGAAAATGGATATTAGGATTAAAAATACAGGCTGGATGCCTCATTACTGTAAACCATTGGAGCGGTTTGGCTTCCAGAGAAACCTACAGACTGATACCACCTTCAGCTCTGACACGGTGTGTTTTCCACAATTGTGTTATAATTCAGTGAGGCTCGTACAATAATGTAGACTAACTGTTGGCAGGGAAACGGAGTAGATTAATCTTTTATGAGCAAGTACGGTCTCCCTGGGCTGTGCTCGGCCCTTTGGGGAGCATCGTAGGAGCCGGGGATGGCTCTGGCCAGGCTCTGGTGTCAGCTGAGGAGGAAGAGGCAGGAGCATCACAGCTGGTCCAGGACCATCACAGCTGCTACGTACCCGTGGGTCTTTGAAGGTCTCCATCTACCCTGGTGGCAATTCCTTAACCTGGGGTTGTCCCGTGTCTATGGCACAGCGTGTCCCACGTGCACCTCTTGCAGGGACAAACCGGGTGCTGCCAGAGGCCAGAGCGTTTTCTTTCTCTGTTGTTCACAGCATCAGGGACAATGTTTCGTGCGGAGATGCATTACAAACAAAACAGGTTTCATAAATAGAAACGTTTAGAAAAATGTGTCAATTTCAACATAATTTCCATGGAGAAACATTTTGGAAATAAAAACGTGTAGATCTAGAAAATGTCAGAATTTAACTGAGGAGCTTTGAAGGGTAGTTTTTACGTGTGTGCCTGTTTCTCTGAGAGGTGGTGAGGGCTTTTTTGCATTTCATAGGACGTTGAGTTACTGTATTACTGAGCTAGCTTAATATGGTGTGATTTGATATTTCACTAATGCATTTAGTTTCATTTATAAAATATGTATATTTAGATACACATGATTATTTCTGAATCATTAAGGGCAGCTGCTATTTCAGCATAGTCTGAAACCCCTGCTTTCCTGTGTCAAAGTGTTTCATTACCAAATAATAACATTTGATATTTTTGAGGTGCTTGGCGTTGAGCTGAAGCCTGATTTGAATCATTGAGCAGTGGAGGCTGGAAGGGGCTGCTGGAGGTCTTTGGGTCCAGCCCCTTCCCCAGCATTAGATGAGGCTGCTCAGGGTGATGCCCTCCAGAGGCTTCAAGGCATCCAAGGGTTCAGGGCTGCGACCTCCTGGTGTTGGACCACTGTCATGGTGAAAATTGCTTTCTGATGTTGCAGTATCCTGTGCCGCAACCTGCTTGTCCTTGAGGTCTGCTCCTCCAGAGCCTGGTCTGTCTGCTATAGCCTCCTGTGGGGAGGGTGAGGACATCAAGAAGGTCTCTCTTCACCTTCCTCATGAACAAATGTCATCTTCCTTGGGCTCTCCTCATCCCGTGTGCTCCAGCCCCAAGGGTTGCGGAATGCTGGAATATCATAGAATCATAGAATGGTTAGAGTTGGAAGGAACCTTAAAGATCATCCAGTTCCAACCCCCTGCCCTGGGCAGGGATACCTCCCGCCAGACCAGGTTGCTCCAAGCCCCCTCCAGCCTGGCCTTGAACCCCTCCAGGGATGGGGCAGCCACAGCTTCTCTGGGCAACTTGTTCCAGTGCCTCACCACCCTCACAGGAATGAATTTCTTCCTGGTATTTAATCTAAATCTCCCCTCTTCCACCTTAAAACCATTCCCCCTTGTCCTGTCACTCCCCTCCTTGACCAAGAGTCCCTCTCCAGCTCTCCTGGAGCTCCCTTCAGGTGCTGAATATCCACCTAACATTGATTTCTCTCAGTTGGGTGCCAACAGTAATGAAGATGCCTTGGCACAGCCGGGCTGGCTGGGCAGGGAGACGCCGACACGTGCCCTTGCTGGGCTTTGGGCTGCTTTACCACGGCCTCCGCTGCCTTCTGCTGCCGGATTAAAGCCGTTTCAGATATGTTAATTCCCATCATCCTCATGTTTCCGGAGCGCAATACAGACGTGCCCTTTGTGCCAGCGTGGGGGACGCTTTTTCCCTGCCACACAAATCACAGATATTTTCATCTAGGCAAAAAGAGAGAAAATGTTTCAATTAGTAATAAACAACAGCTGTGGTGGAGGAATTGAAAAATAATAAGAGTTGCTCAACTCGTATGTTGCGGTGCATCGTGCAGACGTTATTTGGAGGAGAAAAGAAAACATTCCTAATGAAATTCCTAGAATTTTCATTTTATGGTGTTTCCTTACACAGAACCAAAACCCTTGCGCTGGGGAAGGATGGGGAGGGATGTAACAAGCAGCAGTTATTCCCACCACACACCTGGCACCCTTTTATGTGCTTTGTGGCACCTCCCAAGTGCGGATTTGCTGTGTTTTATCCCCAAAACTCGCGTTTGGCTCTGTGATGGTCCCCAGCCTGCCCCATTGTGGGTCTGTGCGTGCGGCCAGCCTGGTTGTCACCGATGGCCTCGTGGTTGGCATCGCTGCTGGCTGCCCTGGCAGTGTGCGGGGAGGCTGGCACGGTGCTGGGATTTCTCTCCTGGGCATGCGGGGAGGGGAAGGACCCCCCGCTTGTGCGGGCTGGCTGTGCCGTGGCTGCGCCATCCCCGGGCTGGCTGGCTGACGTGCCGTCCTCCTGTCTTTGTGCCAGCAGATGTGAGGATGGGAGCAGATCTAATGTGGGCAGCTGAAACCAGGAAACAAAGGAGGCTGGTGTGCCGGAGCCTGGGGAATACTTGGCTCATCCTGCCATCAGCAGGCTAAATATTTGTAATTTCGATCATAAAAAATTCACCAGCTGCAGAAGTCAATAGAGGGGAAGTAGTAAACATGACATGACATTGCTTTTGTAGCATTGCTCAGAACAAGAAATCCCTTCTTTCAAACAAAAGGCAGACGTTGCTGCCTGGATGGACTTGAATACTTCTAGGATCTTGTCAGAAAAATGTCTGCCCCAATTCAGTCATTTGGAAGAGGATCCCAAGTCTCTTTAGAGTAACGAAGCTTGAATGTAATCTGGAGCAGAGTGACTTAAAGTGCGAGGGATGTTTCTTTATACCCTGCCTGTTTATAGGGCGATGCATTTTTAATATTGAATGAGCCCAAAGTCAGTTCAGGAAGGCTATACAATCAAAGGAAGGAAATAGGTCATAATTTCTCACAAGGGACTGCATGAAACCTTCAGTCATCTTAAACTCCCCAGCCAGTCCATTTCCCTCAATATTCGATGGTGCCAAAAAGGGGGGCTTTTGCCCCCCCACCCCGTCCTGCTGACTCGGCGTGGCATTTGGCAGCAGCAGCATATGCTGAACATCTCAGCTGGGGGCTTGGGGGCCAGAGAGGTAAAACTCTGCCCCACAAAGGAGACAGATGGGCTGGTTGGGCTTTGCCAGTGGGAATAAGGCACATGCCATTACTGTGGAGGAGGAGCAAGAGCCGCCCCCTGTGTTACTGGAAACTTCTCTGGCTCCATCGGCTGAGGTCCCAAAGCCCTTATAGCTTCAATGAGAAATGAAATTATCTCTCTTATTTATATCCAGTAATAATTGCTTGTTCTAATTGCCCTAGTTTGTGGGTTTCTTCCCAGCAGGTTTGGCTGAAATTTCAATTTCAGGTTGATTTGCATAATCACTTGAGCCTTGTTCCCTCTCCCCCTTCTTTTGCTTGACACCATGGACTTGTCCCCCCCAGGAGCCAGATGCTGTCCTTCAGACGTAAGTCATAGGAGGAGTGGGTTAAACTCAGTTTCCTGGTCAAGTCTGTCTTGCAGTCTGATCTCTGAAGTCATATTAATGTTGTCTAATGTCCACAGTGCTCCTCGGTGGGCAGTGATGGCCGGGCTGAAGTTGCATGTTCCCACGTTGTGGGTGAGGTGGGGGCTTAAGGGTCTGTGCTCCCCTTCTTGCTGCGTTTTCTATTTGTTTTCTAAAATGATGGTATCACAGGTGTCGCTGCAGGCCCTGCTCGGGTCACAGCCACGTGTGCACTGTGACCTCTGCCAGGGGGTCTGCAAGCACTTCTGGCTCAGGCTGTAAGTCACAGGCTGTGCTTGACTCCGTGGCCCAACTGGGGGGATTAAATTATAGAATGGTTTGGGTTGGAAGGGATCTTTGAAATCATCTAGTTCAACCCCCTTGCCCTGAGCAGGGATGTCCCCCACTAGACCAGGTTGCTCAAAGCCCTGTCCAGCCTGGCCTTGAACCCCTCTAGGGATGGGGCAGCCACAGCTTCTCTGGGGAACCTGTTCCAGTGTCTCACCACCCTTACACCAAAGTTGTTCTTCCTGAGATCTCACCTAAATCTCCCCTCTTGCTTTAAAACCATTCTTCCTTGTCCTATGGCTCCCCTCCCTGATCAGGAGTCCCACCCCCTCCAGCTCTCCTCGAGCTCCTTTAGGGACTGGAAGGGATTCGAAGGTCTCACTGGAGCCTTCTCCTTCTCTTCCCCCCTCTATCCCCCAACTCTCTCCGCCTGTCCTCACAGCAGAGGTGCTCCAACCCTCCTAGCATCTCTGTGGCCTCCTCTGGACCTGCTTTAACAAGTCTATGTCCTTCTGATGTCAGGGGCTCAGAGCTGGAGGCAGCATTGCAGGTGTGAATGCAGGCTCCTGAGTTTGACTTAGTGCCACCCCTTTCTGACACAGAAAGAGGACTCAGCCCTTTTAAGAAGCCCTTTGGCATTGCAGATGGCCAGGTAACTTTCTGAGATAGGTTTTCAGGGCTGGAGACCTGCCCATGGGCACAGGATGGGTTTGCAGCGACTCCTTGACGCTCACAAAGGGACTTCGGGCCACAAGGTAGGAAGCTGCCTTGAAGACAAAAGCCTTCCCTGCTCATAGATCACACGTTGTTGTCTAACAGATTTCTTTGGGTAAAGAGCCTATTTTTCTCACTTCCCTCGCAATCTTTCAAGGTGTGAAGAGCCTTTAGTCAGGCTGGAGGGAGAGAGAGGGTTTCTGGGGGAAGGACTCGGTTGATCTGGGGTTTATTTTCAAACCACATCACGAATTTTCTTTCTGACTGTGTTTCTCGGTTCACAGATTGTGATCTGCAAAAATTTTTTGGAAGGAGTGAATGTTTTCCCTAATTACAGCAAACGGGTGCCCATCATCAAAGCCTTTTGAATTCCTGGGGGTGGTTTGCAAAGTTTACTGGAGTCCGTGAGAGCGAAGGGTGATGAGTGGTGTTTGCGTTGCCCATTCACCCAACAGCTTCAGAACGGGCTCCTGTCCTCTCCAGATATTATATTTTCTGCTCGGCAGAGGGGGAAGGATATCTGTGAGTAACCCCTGCCCGTTGTGTGCTGCTTCTAACGTGCTTGGGAGAGGCTGGGAATGGGGAAGCAGGGTCAACAGTAACGTTTTTGTTCCTAACCCAGCATCTGAGCACGCAAAAACATTCATTTTTTATGGATGTCAGTTTATTGCTGGTTGGTTGTTGTTTTTTTTTTCAGTGCTTCCTCTAACCCTCTGGCTCTTAGATGTGGTTCTGCATTCTGGTATAAAGAAAGCAAAAGGACTCTTAGATTAAAAAATAAACTCTGCAGGGAAGAGGAAGTGTGTATGTTTTGCTTTTCAGTTTCTGGTATGTTTTATTTATATACGTAAATGAAGAAAGGTGTCTGTATGTGTCTGCTAACGAACATAAAATATTTGGAGCTCTTCTGCCAGGTGAATGTGATGGTGTCCCTGTCTTAGGAGACCACATTATAAGCTTCCAAACATTGTAAGCACGTGGAAATTAGAACACCCAGGCAACCCTTTTGTTGGCAAGGTGACTTTTGGGCCTGTTTTTCATCTCTAAGCTGCAGCCCGCAGATCACATCTGGGTGGATGTGATCAACCTCGTGTAGTCAGCGTTCCCTTCCCTGTAGTGTGGGGTTGTTGGTGTGTGTTGTCACCTGCTGCAGGTCTGTGCCTTTGGTCTGTTGTTCCTCCTTTCGGGATGTGGCCATGACATCCCCATTGCTGAGGTTCTGGTCCCTCTAACCGAGAGGATCATAGAATGCTTACAGTTGGAAGAGACCTTCAAGATCATTGAGTCCCAACCCCTGCCGTGGGCAGGCTCACCTCGCACCAGACCAGGTTACTTAAAGGATGATAAGTAGAAATGAAATAAATGGTCTTTAATCAAAACCTGTGATGCTTACAGGTGACCTCTGGCTGTGTCATGCCCCTGGTGGGCAGCTCAGGTCCCCTGCTCTGTACGGGTAGGAACAAACTGGCCTCCAGGATGGGGCAGATGCAGCTGGAATGTGGCACAGGGACGGCTTCACCTTGTTTAGAGGCTCTTTGCAAAACCAAATAATAAAAAATAACCAACCATACATTAAAAGTTAGACATGTAGGTAAATGCTTATTTCTTTCTGTGGGGTGTGAGTCCTCCGCTCAGCCTCAGGACCTTTCAGTGCCAGTAAGGCCACATCAGCAAGCGGCAGTGGGAGCCTGGCAGCAATGGGATACAGACCGCAATGTGCTGTCAATAAACTGCTCCGTAGTTCCAGATGTACCGGCAACAAATGTTGTCCTTTTGTGTAGAGCTTTAAAGTTCTGCTAATAGCCCTGGTGCAGAGATCTCGGCTTTTAGCCCCTGCCCGGCTGCACGTTGAACACCAGCTTGTTAAGAATTGAACCCTGTAATTTAAAGTCAGAGGAACTCATACGCTGAAACCTGAGGCTTTACATTAAATGCTTTGCTAAGTCCAGGAATTTCACTGTGAACTTTTGACTTGAGGCTTGAGCTCCAGTGTTCCTGTCAGCAGAAAGCACTCAGCCTGGGTGTTTCCTAAAAACCCCTGCTGTGCAGCGATGTGCTGTGCCTGTTGAGGATCCCCGGCAAGTCTCTGGGTTGATGTTCAGCCTCTGTGGCGCTCAGTAGCTCGGGATGACCTTTTTCTGGCGGAGATGTTTCCAGCAGGCTGGATTTTATCTGGATTCTGTCGCGTGAGCAGCAAGATGGTGTTGCTCTTTGCTCCATGGACTTTTAAAAGCTGGGTACTGGGCAAGCTCTGATGAAAACAACCTTGGTGCCCCTCCTGGTCCAGACCTATGAGGGGACAGCTGATGGTGCAGGAACCCTGGAAAGTCCTCCTGGGCTGGGCACGGTGCTGGCTGAGCTTAGTTGGAAAGGCTTGCATGGAGGAAGAGAGAGAAACACATCTTATAATCCTCCTGAATCTCCACTGCTCTTCCAAATTTGTTTAGAGAGGAGAGGACAGAGTGTGCCCTGTCCTCCTGCCCACACCGTGGTCCTTACTGGTGCAGTGGTGGATGTGTTTAAGGAGGGAAACTAACTGGTCTCTTTGGGTAGCTTGGGCACTGCAAGTAATCTTTAACACCTGTTAATGATTGAGCTGGAAGGAATCTGTGCTGTCACTGGTCCATGCACATCCTGCCATAGCCCACCATGGAAAGACAGATGAAATCTGTGTCCAGGGTATTGAGGAACATGATAAATCTCAGCTTTATAGGCCCAGATCTTTGCCAGTATTAAATTTAACAGACCTCTTGCACCACTGGCAGTGATTGGAACTCTGATAGACATTTGCTGGTGGCATTGGCATTGGGTATCTGACCATTGCCTGTTGCACTTTGGAGATGGTAGGAGAATAAAGAATTAAAATAAAATTATCCATTGAGCTGCAAGAATTGACTTGTGGTGAAGCTGATCCTGCTTTGGAGCTTAGCGGTGTTTTGTGACAACTGGATGTGTGTGACCTCGGTTGCTAAACCAACAGATTTGATTCTTTCCTGCCCAAAGGGAACATTCTTGTTTGAAAAAGCAGAGCCTTGGTGCGTGTTGGGAAGCCTGGGATGTGTCTGGCACTCTTCTACGGGAGAAAGGGGGACAGACAGACATGGATGGGGAGGGAAGACCCATCGCTGGCATGTGGGAATGCGTGAGATCCTTCTTTGTTAGGAAACCAAGGAAATGGTGGCGAGGTTAAGGTACCATTTTGAACAACTGGAAAGATTAAAATGCTGCTTGGGACAAATGACAGCTCTGTGTCCCATCTCCCTCCCCTCCACCCTGCATCTGCATCCCTCGCATCCTCTCTGTGGGCTGAGCAGGAGCCCCGGGTGCCTGGTGTGAGCTTCACCAGCAGCTCCAGCTCTCGCACTCTCACTTGGTCACAAGCCCACTCGAACGACTGCACTGGTGTCCCTTGATGTTGGCAGTGTGATAACAAGGAATTAAATACAATCATTTTCATTTCAGATTCCATTTGAAATACAAATAGGTAAACCCTTGTTCGTCAACTGCAAAAGAGCCGGTGGAACAAGGAAGTTCAGTGAATGTTTTTTGGTTTAAATCTTCTGAGAAATACTACACAGGGCACAAAGTAAAACAGGGTGAAGTCACGGGAGTGGGGTTCTCGCTGCCTTTTGATTCAGGAGCTCACAGGCGTGTTTCATGCTGGGCTTGCTCCTGGGATGGGAGCCGGGGCGTCCTCAGTCTCTTGGGTTAATGAAGGGTGGGAGGCTTCTGAATTTGCCCACCACTGCTGGTCACCTTCTGAGTCACCTCGAACAATGTGATTTAGTCTTCCTGGCCTTCTGAAGCAGGGATGTTGTGGGTGCACATCCTGCCATGTGGACTCCCAGGGCCAGGAAGGGCGGCTGTGCTCTTTGGTTTCTCTAACATGTAGGTCTGCGCTTGGTTGGCACCTGTAATTATTGATAATTATTGATCTGTTTGTCTAACAGCTGACCCCAAAGCTATTAATGCAAACCAAAAAGCATCCTATTGACTTTGTTAGATGTCAGAGCAGACCCCCTGTCCTTTCCCCTGTCAGCAAATGTCCTCGACTATGGAACCCACCAGGGTCACGCTGTGCTGCCCATGCCAGCAAGCTCTGCCCCCTTTGGAGGCTGGGCAGCGTTCTCCAGTGATGCTGGGGAGCAGAAGAGGGTGATGAGAGGTCCCGGTGGGAGTGTGGCAGGGCAGTGGTGACTCTGGGTGGCTGCTGTGGGACAGGTCAGGTGAGGGGGACAGTTCTCAGCTGCAGGGATTCTTATGGAGAGAAGGGGATAGTAAAGAAGTTATGATTTAGCACAATTTTGCTATAAACAGGTTTACACCTGCATCTGGGAAAAGTATTAGGAATATTTGCTGTGTGCTTTGCTTCACAGACTGGTATGTGGGGAGCGGTTTTATTCCCGAGGAAGCTGTTCCATGTGTGCAGCGTGCCACTGAGCAGATCCCACTTTAGCAGCCATTAAAATCATGATCCCACCAGAAGAGCTGCCTCCTCCTGCTTTGTTAAGGGGGGGAAAAAAATACTCACCTGGGAGAGAAGAATATGCATTTGTTGGAGTTGAATATGTGTGGAGGCGGGGAAGGGTTAAGATGTGCTGCTGGCTCTGAAGCAGCCCTCCTGTTCCTCTGCTTTGCAACTATCCTTGCAAAAATTGGCCCCAGCTGTGCTCAGACATGCAGGCGTGCAGAGCTCTGCCTCTTGCAGAGGGCAAACCGCACTATCGTCATTCAGCAAATGCTTGATAACCGTGACAGAGTCACAGAATCTCCTGTTTCTTCAAAGTTCTGTGCAACAGTAGCTGGGGGAGCCAGTTGGATTCCTTTTTCTTTTGGCGTCCGGGCAACTGCTGCTGTGCCCAAAGCGTGGCTCTGAGACACTGCTGGAAGATGTCAAGGGAGAATCCAAAGGGCAATTTAGAAAAAGAGCAAAAGCCTTGTGAGAGTTGCTGATAACAGTTTGGGATTTGGCTTTGGTTGAACGGTGGGTAAGAATAAAGCTGCCAGAGTAAAGCCTCGGGGCTGGTCTTTTTAGAAGGGTCTCTTTGTTTTGGGCTGTCGAGTTTGAGCGCTGGTGGTTGAACTCCAGTCTCAAAATCAGTGCTCAAAATTTTCCAAGAATTCGGCCTTTTTAAAGGTGATTCAAATCCTGCCATGATGTTGGAAAACTGTGACTGAGGCTACGCAATTAATACATAATTACGTTTCCTCATCTGCGATCTCGTCCTGTTGGTTCGTGTTGTTGGTGTTATTCCCAGGAACAGTCTCACGGCGTTCCCCGACGCTCTCGATTCACTCTGAGACCACATTGTCTGAAAGGTTGGGCGTCCACAGGAACCAGCCAGCAGCTCCTGGTTAGCTTTCCAAACTCGATCCCTCTGCTACAACTTTTGCCGGCCTCACAGATTTTTGCCGGAGGAGGTCGTTGGAGAGAGGGCTGTTTGGGTTCCAGCGTGTGGGAAAATTAATTTGTGTGTTCAGCGAACGTTTGAAAACCAGATGTTGGGGCAATAGATCCACTGATTATTGGAATTAGGGAAGAAAAAGTGTGTCCCCTGGATCTATCTCACTCATTTCCCGGGTCTTTTACCCCAGCAAGTATCCTGTGTCCCAGACCTATAGCAATAAATAAAACGACTCATTTTAAAAGTTGACGTGCTTCAGATAATTGATGTTAACTTGTCTGCTTTGGCCTTTCAGATATTGCATCAAAATTACAGATTTCATTTGGCAATCAGGGGCAGGTGTGCGTTTGGTTCTGTAAAACTACAGCCAAACCCAAAGCAGAGCATAGCAGGTAAAGTTCTAAGAAGCCACTGACAATATTTGAAGCCCAAGTTGACTGCAAGTGCCTCGTACGATCTGTCAGTCAATCGGGAGGGAGTCTCATGATGGATAGACCATGTGTTGGCTTGTCTGACACTTCTCAAAGATACTGACAGTGACATGTATCAAACAGGACTGCCTTTCAGCTGCTTTGTCTCCAACTTCTCATTGCCAGTTCGTTTAACTGGAATTAGGGTATATTGCGTGATGGGCCCAGTTTGGAGTATGGGGTTCAAAATGCTGATTCTGTTTGCAACCAGACAGCGGCTGCTGAGCGCGGGGCGACTGGATCCCGTCTGTTTCCACCTCTTGAATTGTGATGGAATAGAGATCTAAATGCAGGAAATCTAAATGCGGGTCTGATTTAGCTTTCTCATCGTGACCTTAATGTGCATCATGTCAACAGAAGAAATGAGTCTTGTTTGAAGCAGAGTCAGCCCACTGGAGAGTTTGAATGTAGAGATGGAGAAAACTGTTGCCACCCCATCACGCTGCTCTCTGCATGTGGTACTGGGTTCGTTTGGGAAGTGATCGTGCTCTAATTAAAGTCCATGGAGAACTGGAATTGGTTTGGTGCAATTAGAATAGCCCCCTAAATTAGCTTTTAACGACATCCAGGAGTAGGTCAGAGGATTTTTCATGCCAGTCATCCCTTGCTTCTAGAAACCATCTACTTAGAAGACTTGCTGGTTTGGGGGATGCCATAGCTTCGCTTCACTCAGTGGTCTTCCTAATGTGTGCTTTAGGCAGTTGTGCTGGGAAAGGGGACTATTCCTTCCATTCCCTCGTATTTGATTATGCATTTTGACCGTTGAAGGATAGGCTTGGTGAGCTCTCTACAAGAACTCAAGCTCTCCTTCCCTTTATCCCTGATGTGTGGATAGTGAAGTTCTCAGGCTGAAAAAATTAGGATTTAAATTCAGATAATTCTCACTGTATAATGCCAAAGCTCTATGGGTTGTTTAATCATATATTTTGGTAGCTGAGCGATGCTGGAGAGCCATCAGAATGAGGTTTAACAGCTCCTTGGAAGCTGGAGCTGGGCTTTCAAGGTGTGTACGTGCTGTGTGCTGCTGGCACGTAGGTACGGAGAAAATACCTGATCTTCAGTGACAATGAACGTCACACAGCGCCCTCTGATTTGCCTAAACATCCAATATTGCAATTAGATGGAGCAGCGTACACACGGATGACAAAACAATTAAACAGCAGTGAGACATAAAGGGAAAAAATTAACAAGTAACCAAATTCATTTGACACAGAGATCAAAACATATCGACAGTGTCTCGCAACTCTGATAATTCCACTGAGCTCTGCAGAGCTTAACGTTGATGCTCACACGCAACCCCTGATTAACATTAAGTGAGGCTGTCATTTTGACATCGCTGGATAAACCAATATTGAAAAATCTATTAAATATATCAGACTCGAACCGGGAGCACAAATCTTATTATATTATTTCAGCTGTAATTAGGTGGGAGATACAGTCATAAACAGGGAAGTTGGATGGATTGTCTGCTAACGGCGCAGACACCAGGGGTTTCCTTGGTTTTGGGGAGAGGCTGGAGGAGTGCCAGGGACTCGCTGCTGCCCGGGATATTCAGGGCTGAGAGGTGACTTTCATGAAGTGCACAGAACAGGTTTATAAGTTCAATGATATTAGCTACAATCCTCCTTGAGATAATGACAGTTGTAATGGATGTCCTTGCATTTAACTGGAAACAGTAGTTCAGTGGTTTTACAACCCGGAGCCTGCCTAATTGCTTCTTTGAATAGATAAACATTGCTATTTAGAAGGTTTATTTAGGACGTTATGCATTCTGTTCCTATTAATAATGGAGGTCATGCCATTAAAAACTTTCACATGCTAAAAGTGTGATTTTAAAAATAATTCTCTTGGGAAAACAAAAACAGACACTTTTTCCATTTTCAAGAATATTGAGGTTATAAAGCCGGGTCCTCCAGAGCGAGGAGGGGGAAGTTGAGGTTTCCTCTTCAACTCGAGCTTCATGCAGACAGGGCATGAGTTTAGTTTTATTACGTGGCCTCATCCTGTTGTTTTCATGCCAAGTTTGAGATTTGCTCCAAGAACTCAGTGCTGCAGCACGAGCCAACAGTCAGATGGGCAGTTCTGGTGGCTTTGAATACATCTGCTTGCATTTTGGAGGTTGGGGACCAGACAGATGCTGGTTATTTAAGGTGAGGTTTGTCTTACCAAGCTTTAGCCATTGAAAGGCTGGCATTGAAGGTCCAAGGACTTGCGGAGAGTGATTTCTCCCACGAGATGATGGGGGTAGCCAAACCCTTCCTGGAGACCCCTCTCTCCATTGGCAGTGGGAGCTGTCATACGTGGCTAAGCTTAGGTGAGAGCAATTCCACCAGTAATCTCTACCCCCGTCCTGATGTCATTTCATTCTGCTGTTTGTCATACTTTGGTGACTCACCATCACCGTGCTGCTGCGTGTGGAACAACTTACTTTGATAAGCATTTTACAAGTACAAACCCAGGGGGGGAAGGCAGAGAGCGTGTCTTTCCTGAACAGCGATGCAACGCCATGACCAAGAAAACATTCCTTGTCTTTTATCAAAGCCTTTCCTTGCTCCTCATGCGTCAGGAGGGCTTTGTGGCGAGCGAGCCATGAGCTCCAGGGTGCTCCTAGCACACCACGCAGCAGCCCCAGTCGGGAGCTCTTCAGTTTTCGCTGCAATTGAAGGAGCTCTTGAGCTCCCTGAAGCCAGCGGGCGGGTTGCCATTAGCTTCAGCGAAGCCAGGATTTTATCTTCGTCGTACAGCCCTGCCTCGTTCTCTGCCCAGTGTTTGAACTAACCCAGGCATAAATTTAGTTCTGATGCTGGTTGGTAAGAAGTGACAAATGAACTTCTGCCAAACTGGGATGTATTTTCAGCTATATTTAATAGGGTCTGTAGCCCATCCCAGGAGGTCAGGATCTCTTTCTAACAAAGTTTATGATAATAGATTTAACTTCTATTAGTGCATATGCCCTAGTATTTGCAGGGAAAGGAATAGAGGCACTTAAAGAAATAGAAATTATTTATGTTAGGTATAGAATACTTTCCTTTTCTCATGTACTTTACTGTTGAAGGAATGAACAAATAGTCTGTGAATAAATAAGGGAATATTTATATTCTTTCTTGGTCTCAACTACCCAGCGTCTTTCCTTCTGGAATGGCAGAGAGTGTTGAATAATTCATGCAAGCAGTCATTAATCCTTCCTTCTCCTCCTCCCTTGCTCAGGGGGACACCTAGTTCAGATACTATAAAACTTGTGGCCATTGAGTGTATATCAGAGCTCCCCAAGTTAAAGTCCAGGAGCTTGCCTGCAGTCTGAAATGTTGCTAATGAGACCAGGCTCGTTAGTATGCAAAGTACCACCAGCACCCCTGCATTTTGATAGGGGCACATGCAGCTGAGAGGCAGAGAGCTCGGCTGGGGCTTTATACTGGGGGAGTGGTTCTGGGAGGCTTTCGTGCCTGGCCCCTCCACCGTTAAAGGCTGAGAGTTTAAGAGTAGGACAAGAAAAAAGAAGAAGGGGACACTGATTTCTCCAGCACACCAGTCTGCAAGCTGTGCAAGCAGAATCTCGTCCTGGTGCTGGAAAAATACCTGTGGGATGGACAGAACATGTAATAAGAAATCCTGAAGTGTATGGAGGAGGTTGGACGGAGGTTGTTTGAACTCCACCTTCTTTTATGGTGTCAGGAAATAGTAGAGCAGGAAGAGTTGTGTGGGTAATCAGATGCTTTTGGAATACAGCTTTATTTTGGAGTAGTTGTGGTTGTCTGACCTGGTGGCGTAGGAGCAGGCGCCTTCTTTCGCCCTGCCACAAAACGTGTACAGCCAAGCCTGGAGTTGCTGGCTGGATGTCTCAAGGTGGTGGTGACACACCTGGTGGGGACTTGTCTCTCTCTGGCTCTGCTTGTCAGTCTGTCCTCTGCAGTTGTTGGTGTGACTCCATGTAAGGGGGGCACACTGTAAGCATTTTACAGACTGAAGTGGCAGAACTGAGTGAAAGAGTGCAGCGTGGAAGGCAGCCTGAGCTGATAGCATTATGATTAATGTGTCTGCGACTTCTGAATATGCGAATATAATCTTACTTGCTGAAATGCACCAACAGAAATGTAAACACAAGTGATCATCAGTTTTATTGCAGGGTTGCTTTCTTTTTTTTTTTTTTTCTTTTCCTTTTATAGAAGCTTGGAAGGGCTATAAATTTGGATTTGAACCATCAGTGATTTGAGTTCAAAATGTAGGCTTGACTCTCAAAAAGATTTATGCGTGTACTTAATGATTCTCTTGAAAGAGTTCCCAACTGGAGCCTTCCTGTCAGAGAGACTTTGCGTAAGAGGCCTGCGGTTAGATTTGAAGCATGTGTTAGGGTACACGTCAAAGTGCATGTATGAGGGCTCCTAACACCCATTAATGCAGGATGAAGAACTGCGCTGGCTGTTAAGGAGAAACATCTCTGCCTGGATGAATTGCACGTACTGTGGAGACCGCTGGACGTGCAGCAAGACCCAGGCCTTGTCTTATCTTGTTTCCAGATCAACTAAACACAGCTAGTAGGCTTGGCTGGTGTCGTGAAAATCCACTAAATAAAAAGCTGTCACATTGGAAAGAGCTATTGAGTAACTCTGCAAGAGCCGTGGCCAAATTCTGCAAGGAGCAGGACAACTGAGAGGTGTAGCAGCAGGATGTGCAGGACACCGTGACATCGGGGCTGATGGGGATGTTACACAGAATTGCAAATTGCCCTAACCCTGCTCATTTAGTTGTAGAGAGGCAGGGGTCGGTCTCTTCTCCTGAGTCACAAAAGATGGGACAAGAGGAAATGGCCTCAAGTTGCACCAGGGGGTTTCACGTTGGATATTAGGAATAATTTCTCCAGTGAAAAGTCTATTAAGCCTTGTAATCGGCTGCCCAAAGAAGTGGTTGAGGCACCAGACCTGGAGGTATTTAAAAGACAGGTTGCCACAGTGCTTTAGAGGCGTGGTTTAGCAATAGTGTTTTATCAGAGTTAGGTTGATGGTTGGACTAGATGATCTGAAAGGTCCCTTCCAAGCTGGACAATTCTATGATTCCATGGTTTTGAAAACAGTGAATTTATGTATTGCTTTCAAATATTGTTAGGTTCAGAAGAACTGTAATGTCTTTAAAGAATAAGCCATACCCATGTGGATGGAAAGCAGAGACGTGCTGTTTCGAGGCCTGTTCATTCAGGAGAGCTGCGAGGAAGGATGGAGTTGTGGGAGGGAAGGGGAGAGACAAAAGCAAGTCTGAGCCCACAAATGGGAAATGTTGGTGTTCGTGCGCTCAGGATTAACAGCAGGGCATATTGCGTGGAACTGCAAGGAGGGACGACTTTTCCAGCTACTTTATGTATTTGTTCTTTTGGAGGGTAGCTGAAATACCGAGTGTTTATTTAGAATCCAGCCTGTTCTTCCCAAAGCCATGTATTACTCCCCAGCTGATGGAAGTGCTGGAGAACGGTTGTACCTCCTGCTGCAGAAGGGAAGCAGGGAGATGCGTTACAAGCAAGCAGAAACCCTGGACATTTGCTTAGGACATCAGGCAAAAGTTAAGCTGTGAGTTTTAGACCCCTCAAAGTACAAATCTTGCTCTGCTCCCAGTACCTCAGAGTCCACCAGGACTTTTCAGGCTTTCTCCAAAGGAGGTTGCTTCTGAACTTACTGTTGTAGGGGACTGCATGAGGAGATGGTTGAGTCTATAAGGATGAGTTTATTGCTCCAGACAGCTGAAGGCTCTATGAGCACGTTGTTTGCAAAAGAAAACACCTGGGTCATGAAGACTTTTCTGTTGTACAGGGCTGTGGTGGCTTGATTTCTTTCCTTGAAAGCACCGAGCCGCTGGGCGCTGGCACTGTGCGAGGCGATGAGGCTCCGTAGCCACCTGCTTTCCTTGGGGTTGTGGCCGGCTCTGAAGCCAGAGCATTCCCAGTGAAGTTCCCCCTCCTCTGTGCTGCACACAAAGAGTGTTTGCTGGGGGCTCCCGCTCCGTCCTTTGGGGTGGGGAATTGTTCAGTCATCGTGCAGACGTGGTGCTTACTCAGCCTCAGAGCACAAGTCTCATTTATATAGCCACTGCCTCCTCCAACCAGTCTAAAAATAAAAACCTTGCTCTGAGTAAGCAGATCCCCGCCTTCCCTGCGAGATTGCTGTGATCTATTTTTTTTATTTATTTTATCCTCTTTTTTTTTTTTTTTTCTCCTGCGGGGAGCAGGGATTCAGCTGGAGAAATGAGTTGCTGTGGAGCGAGGCGTCTCGGGGAGGAGTGGAGCTGAGCTGAGCTGAGCTGATTGCTGGCTTTTTGCAGAGCTGCCAGCGCCGACAAGCGCCACCTCCCACGCCGTCGCACTTGTGGCGAGGCCCCGTGGCACAGGGGAAGTTCACACTCATCGATTGCGATGGGTAGCAGCTCGAATCGCGCCCCAAAGCTGACAGGGAAAAGAACATTTGAGGGGAGAGCCGTGTCAGTAAGAGAGAGAAGCCGCGCGGAGGCTCGGAGCAAGGCAGCCTGACAAGTGCTAAAAGGGCCTGCAATCTGCACGGTGTCATAATTAAAGTGGCTGCCATTAATTGGCGACGCAAACTGGGAAATAACACCAGCCACATCAAGCCTTTTGCTCCAGCGCCTTCAAGTGCTGAGGAAAACCAGGTGGTTTGGAGGAGCCCCCGAACCATGCCGGGCTTTGCCTTGCAGAAGTTAGACCTGAATTGGCCCAGTTAGGTCAAGGTCTGTGTCAGACCGAAAGGGTTCTCTTCTGCCTGGAGGAATTCAGTGGCCAAACCACCCCTACCACCCCTCAAAATAAAAAATAGCAACAGAAGCTGCAACGTAGAGAAACCACACTGCATGTCCAGGCCAACAAAGGCAAAATCAGTGCAATGAGTTCTGCCTGTCTCTGTGTCCACTTGGTCACAAAGTTTAGCAAGTCAGCTTTGGTTTGCATAATTCATAAGCAAAGCTCCTCCCAGGGAAATTCACTGGGAAGAGAGCTCTTGTTAGCTCCATCTTGAAGCTTTTCAGAAATTCAGGGGCTCTTGGTGGTGTTTCATGTCATCTTCATTTTCTTGACGACCTTTCTTGGTGAGTCAACTCCGTGTTCAGACAGTGCAGACTCTCCTTTCTGAGTATGTTCTGCTCGAGCAGAGTCAGAGACACGAGTCCTCACCTTGTAACTCTGATTTCCCAGAGATCACAGCATCATTTTTCTTGGTAGTTGGTTCCCTACATCTTTCTCTTACGAAATAGTCCCTAAATAGTTAAAGAAGATGCAAGATTAGCCCAGTAAGTAGTATGTGTCCTGCTCCTTTCTTTGACCCTGGTGAGTACTGACCTGTGCAGAGCAGACACCAGCGTAAGTGTCCACCGCTATGAACCGAAATAGAAGGTTCCTCCTGACTGTAGAAAGTCATCAGATGATGTGAAGTGCTGTGGAGTTTATTATCTTGTGATGTTCACCCTGGTTCTTACAGCTAGAAGTACCATCCTTTGTCATTCACTGAAAAGAGTGGTTGTCAAGCTGTTTGCCCTGGTAGGACCCTGTGGCAAGAAGTTCTGGGAGGTAATGTACTTACACCGAAAATTGTATTACCTTTGTGATTCCACCAGCTTCTTTTTGCTCTAACTGAGAAAGGAGGTCTTTTGGGGTCATTTCCTGATGCTTTTAGCAACTGAAGAGATATAATTGTTAAGGAAACACCCAGGCTGTAAGGCAGCAGACCTGCCAGGGCGTGAGTGGAGATGGCTGTGCGGTTGTGAAAGCACAAAATCTGTAGGTGATGGAAAGCGGGGAGTGTAAGAGAGCACAGGACAACCCGAGTCTGATTTAACTGGCAAAGTGCTGTATTTCAAGGAAATAACTCCTCTCTGACAGCAAGTAGGGAATCCAGGCTGGAAATGGAAGCAGAGGACTGTGCGCCGAGGTGAGCAGCTGGAGTGGATTCTGTCTCTTCCCGTTTTCTGCCCAGTTAGAGCAGACTGGGCTTGTCCGTGGCTGAGAGCTGCTGTCAGACAGAAGTGTGGGTTTGCTTGTACTATCCTCCACACGTCAGCTCCCTGTGTAGCCCTCTGCAGCCCAGCCTGCTGGAAGATGCCTGGAAAATCATGGCATTAAATGGTACTTTGTGGAAGGGAACTATGTATCAGAAGATCGGTAAAGAAAATGGATCTTTATAGACTTTCTAATAATACAGAAATCTTTGTAGTTGGCTGTGACCTAAGTAGACCTTTGTGTAATGATGAGATAAGACATTAGTATACACCAGCTATTAGATTTTACAATCAATTTTGTTAATTTTAATTGATTATTAAAATAATGGGGAATACGTTCAAGGACCCTCTGCTTAATTTGCCGTAATTACGATATGCTTAATTATTATAAATTAGATGGGGCAATAAAGATACTAAAATAAATAGAACAGTAGAGGTGCTCATTAAAATTGCATCTGACCTCTCCGCGTTGGAACTTGCTGGAGTGGATGCAGTAAAACTGGCTGCGATGTGGTAGCGGTGGGAGCTATTAATTCCCAATTCACAGGTCTTGGCAAGCATGATGCAAATAAAGTCAAAATTAACTATCTATCTTGCACGAAAAACTGGAGAGGGCTTTGCTGAAAGAACAGTAGCCTGTGAGTCGGTGGCGATTTCAGTTGTGCAGCTGCTGCAGCCACGGGGAAATGTCGCACACGTGGATGCTTCACAGCAATTTGTAAAGGAAGATTCTCTCGGAGGTGTGTCCCACTCTGCTTTGACATAGATTTGATTCGGAGCATGATTTAGACATTTGGATGCTCATAGCGACCTTGAGCAGTTGGACTGGAAATCTTTCAAGAACTGGTGTTTGAAGACTCGTTGCCAGACCCGGAGAACATTTTGGAATCTGGAAGCAAGCAATGGTTTAGGGCCAAATTTGCAATTCCGTTCTTGTTCTCCTTTGGGTAGGGAAGAAGTTTGATTTGCTTCTGTTCTTTGCAGATTGTCTTGGCGGGTTGTCCCCCCTCCCCATATATCCTTTGGTGCCATGAGCACGCTGAGGGAAGGAATGTGAAGCTCTGGACTGAGTTAAATGTACCACTGATGTTGGTGCTGGTGTCTCTTCTGCACATTGATTTCTGTTTCTCTGAATTTGGAAATTCAGCAGGTATGGGAATGTTTGTGCTTCAAAGATGTGAATTTCGGAGGTTTTTTGAAGTGGGCAGTGGTCCCAAAAACATCGATGGGGTGCTATTTAAAGCTGGTTTGCTTATTCCCAAGAAATCAACCTGCATGGGCTGGAGAGGAGAACGTTACCATGTGCCTTATAGGCCATTTGTTTCCGTTGAGGTGTATGAAATAGCAAACACTCTTTTTCTGGGATGTTTTCTTCTTGCTACTAAGAGTCCAGTCCATGCATTTTCTGCCCTGGTGGCAGGGCAGTGATTTCTGAGGGGTCATCTGCATCACCCATCCCACCACAGCAGGGTGGCTGGGGTTTCCTTAGTGCCAGAAAGCAGGAGGAAAGCACTGCCAGAAGCCAGTGTCAACCTTGGGATATAGAAATTGCTTAAATGGGCTCTTCATTTTTGGCTGCTCCCAGTGCCAAAGGCAGAGTTGAGCATGACATGTCCTGCACATCCCGTGCTGGATATGTCCTCTGCTCGCTTCAGTCCCTTGAATCATGACAGGCAAACTGTCCACAGCCAGACAACCAGGCAGAATTGCTTCTCCCTGCCTTGCTGAGGCTTCACTTCTATGAAGATGCCATCCTCTGCAGAGCATTCATTTTTGTGGGTGAGCAGTTCTTCAAGGGAGCCTGGCCAGAGGAGGGGAGCTGGCACTTAGCTTCCTCCTTCGGTGTGAATGTCGTCGTAGAGGAATGGTAATTCCCACATTAAATGTGAAGGAGGTGTTTTATCCTGTCGCAATGGCACGCTGTTTTGCATTGATTTTGTGAGAGGGCATTCATGCTTTCCGAGAGTGAGGGATGGGTCTCAACAGGATATTCCTGTCTCTGAATGCAAAATTCCTATTTCTGCCTGCTATAGCCCATATATTCAGACTCATTTTTGCATGGCACTTAAATGGACCTAAATATTTCACCAACCGGCGAGATAACACTACAGCTTGTTTGGTATTTTGTAATCAGTTATTAGGACAGGGCTTTGCAGAAATAAAATATGAGGGCAAAGGAAAGTAACATGCCTGTGGCATTAGAATGCTGTTAGCAAGCTTGAGGCATATCAGAGAGATTGGTCCTGAGAGTCACATTTGCTGCCTTTCTGCTTTTGAACTTTTTTTTTTTTTCCCTTTTTTTTCCTTTCCTTTTTTTTTTTTTTTTTTTTTTTTTTTTCTTTCTTTTGGCTGTTTCTCAGGTCTGGGATTTATCCTGAATTTAAGAACTGACGGGTTTTGATCATTTGAATAGGTATCACTGTTCAGCAGGGAATACATGTGCCAACTGAGATGTCTCTTAAAGCCAATTTGTACTACCAGTTTTATGAGACGATTTCTCGAGACTGTAATGTATTTCAGCTTCAGATTCTCCACCTGTATTACGATGTTCATCTCCTGGTCCTCCCACCCTGAATTACATTCCTCTCCTTTCCCAGCCCCGCCACCTACTGCCCCAGACACTTGAGCGTGTTCTTGGGTGTGAATACGTACTGAACCAGAGAAAAATGACATTTTAAGATTAAGAACCTGACTTTGATTTACTAAGGTAGAGTGCTCTTAGAGCTGCAGTCATTTCTTAATCCGAACCTCACCTTTTTGTGCTGAGGATGTGCAGTTTGCCTTCAGGTAAGCACAGCCACCTCTGCTACTGAATCTGCAGCGTTTCAGCATGTAGAAACTCCTCGAGCTTCCCTGTGAATGGATGTGATGGCCCAATTCTGATGCCTTCAGTGTGTTGAAGAGCAGCAGAATTGAGTTCGTAGTTAGCAGCTCCTGCGCACAAATCAGAATTATCTTTGGGTAATACAGATAAAGAAGACTTTTCCACTGTAGTAGTGCTTGTTCATGAGGTCTTCTCTGATGATTAAATTTAAGCACTTTGGTAGGATGGCTGTGAACTCTTAAGTCTGGGAAGAGATGACCAGCACTTGGAATTCAAGTTATTGCCATCCTGAGTTTTACAAAACAGATACTCATCTGCCTGAAACTTGTTTTCTATAGAAGGAAAGACCCTAGAAGGGCTTTTTTTCTTTCCCCTCCTTCCTCTCTCCCCCAGATTTTAGTTAGGAAGGGGATAGTTTCAGGTATGCTGCCTGAGAGATAAAATGATGCACTGATACTGATCCCAGAGTAGTTGGTGGGAGTGGAGGCAGATGCTGCTGGCTGGCCAGACAGCTTGCCCACTTCCTTTATTAGAGAAGGCATTTGCCAGATTTTACCTCCCAGTTACTGTCTTTGCAGGGAGATGCACACTTGGCTGCTTCATAGAAAGTTATAATGGCACTCAGTGTTGTCTGTACAGCTTGTAGAGACTGACTCAATTCCAGAGCCCGCGCTGCCATCCAACCAGACAGCCTTGCTCAGAGCTCCGTTGGTCCCTGCTCATCTGCAGCTGCACTTCTTGGTGATGGAACACGTTGGTCTGGGTTTGGCTGGTTGAACTGCAGGCACAACGTCTACTAGAAAATACAGAAAGACATCGGTCCTGCAGATAACACGCACAACACATGACGTTCAGGCATTTTTGACTCATCCTAGTGGACCCAATTTTACCCCATTTCCCATGCATCTGTCCATAAAGCGGAACCATGAAGGGAAAGGAATGGTCGGAATGAAACATTTGAAGAATGCCTTCAAAGATCCCATTAAACCATCCTGCTGGAAACTCTAGCCTGGTGTGATAGGTCTGGTTCAGATTTTCCATGTATTTGAAGTCTTATGTTGAAGAATGAAGCCTCTGTTTTAAAGAAACGAGTCCCAAAGTGGAAAAAGAAAGAGCCCAGCTGTTAGTAAGGCACTTAAGGTTGTTTTGCTTTTTGCTGAGTTTTGTTTTATTTTAAATCCTTCCGGTAAGTGTAGCTGATACTGCAAGTTGTCGAGTTGTTTAGAGAAATCTGTCATGCCTGAATGGGAGCTCCCCTCGTGGGTGGTGAGTTTGGGGGAGCACAGCCCTCAGCTGGGTGCCAGGGTGAGCGGTGGGCACGCTGCCGTGGCTCCATCTGTCACTGCAAAGCCCAGTAGTGCAGATACGAGTATTGATCTTAAGTATATCCCTGCCCTCTGAAGCAGTAGCAAAAAAGGAATGAGAAAACAAAACATCCAGGAAATGTTTAGTGTTTCCAAAGTACTGGTTTGATTGGGGTGAACTTTGCCTGGTGCGGGAGACATCCCTAATCTGGTTCATGTTCACAATTGAGCATGTGGTGCTAAATCCATCCAGTTACAAAATGGGACTTTGAGTTTGTATGTTCTTGGTGGTACCTGGTGAGCATTTTAATGATGTTTGGCCCCTGCTCCCTCAGTGCAAGGCCACGGTCAAGCACGCAGTGGTGCAGGAGACAAGGATGTCTTCTCTGGGTCTTGATGTATTTACTCTTCTGCTGCCCAAAGAGAGGCCATGGCAGCCCTTGTTATCAGGCTGTCAGAAGAATTAAGAATCGAGTAGTTGCATGAGCAGCAGGATGATTGAAGGCCGGTTTCCGATGGACTTTTATCTCGTAATTGATTTCCTCTGTGGGTTTGTGCTGTCTAATGAGGTGTGAGCTAACGCGCCAGCCTTCCCCGCGGTGGGAGGTGAGAGAAGCCAGGCGCCTCCTCGCTACGCAGCTGAGATCTCCTCTCGGATCTTATGGGAACTCGGTATTGTGGAGACCTCTGCCCTGCTGTCAAATTTGCTTAAAATTAGTGGGTTTCAAAAGTTATTAGAAGGGGGACAGTTAGGCAAACACACACAGGCAGGGTGAACTTCTGTACCCCTTGCTCTTTGAAAATTAGGCTTAAAAAAAAAAAAAAAAGAAACTGAGAAATTGCTTTGGTCTTAAAAGCTTCCTTTGTATTAATTCTAGGATGGGGGAGTGGGCAGGGAGGGGTTGGAGAAGGCAGGGCGGGAAAAACTGGTGATCATGATGATTATAATTCCATGCTAAAATATTCTCTCTTGCCTGAAGTGCTGACAAGTGTGTTGGTAACTGCAAAGGTTCCCAAGGACTTAAGCAAATAAACAAAAACCAGAGTCCTGGAGCGGCATTTGGGAGTGATTTAGTTTCTAGCACTGTCTGAGGATTCCCTCTGCCTGTTGCTCAGCTTCCCAAAGGCTGGCTGATCCCTCCCTGCTCTCCCCAGATAACCATTTGCTGGGAAGACTGGGAGAAGGTTGGGCTCTCTGGCCTGGAAGGGAACTATTGGAATGGGGAAGGGCAGGAGATAGTATCAATTACCACTCAAGAGTCTGCAAAACTGTTTTACTCCTTTAACCTGTGAGTAAAGCATGGACGTTTATGCAAACTTTGGGAACTCTAAATGCTCTGTTAAGCTAGTTCAGATTTAAAAGAGGGTTCCCAAATGTTTGGAGACTGTTCAGAAGTGTCCTTTCATCCATTCAGCAGTACATATCCTCAGGCATCCACACAGTTAATAGCGTTAGCCCCAGTGGAAAGCCTCTTGGGGCATTGCTGGCTGCACTAGAGAACATGGATCATTTAAACATTAACAGCTTTGGTTATTAATTATTGTGGAAAATGTGGGGGTGGAGAATGCTGAACTGGAAATGTTGTCCCACGACGTCTTTTTCCCTTGCTGCATTATCAAATCCATTTCTGCCCTAAGCTGAGCAAAGCGCTTCCAGAGCAGCATGATGGGGAGCAGAGGTTCTGCTGCTGCTGCTTGGCTTGGGGGTTCGCTCTTGACAGTGATGATGGAGTATCATTTCTGTGGGGTGCACAGATGATAGGATTTAACTTCATTTAATTTAGTGGGAGCTCTCTTTCCAGGCGGTAGGAAAGTTCTCTTGTAAAGATCATGCCCTGAGCACAGCCTGTGAGATGGCACAGCATGGGGATGGTCTGGAAGCTTTTAGGGACTGGAGCTGTGCTTGTGGTGAAGGCTGGCCCAGCCCCTTTTCTGTGGGCTTTTTGGCTGGAGCCAACTTTTCTCACTGGGCCAATTTTGTCACTTCATTTCACCTCCCTGTGAATTGGGTGTGATAATACTGGTGTTCAGTTCCAGCACGGTACTTTCTAAAGTTGAGGTGGTTGAGCACTGAGGTACTTGCTGTGGGCAGTGAGAGGTGTTTTCCTCTCGGTGCATGGGAGGGTTTGGGGCCCTGGACGTTCACCCAGTGCCTGGCTCCTGGCAAGAAGGCCAGAAACCTTGCACCAGCAGGCACTGGGGACTAAGTGTTTTGGAAAACGGAACATGTATACTAGTGCTTGGACTCCCTTGGAAACCCGGTCTCCACTCTGAGTGTTGAGGACTTGCAAATACACTCAGGTGTCGGTACTCAGAAACCTTCAGATCCTTTGCATTGTCCCACCAGGGTTGCGTTGGGCTCCTTTGGTTCTTGAGTGTGGCTCAGCCTCCAGCAAAGCCTGTTTGTGAGGCAGCGTTGGGCTGTGTAGGATGTTCAGGGTGACTCACCCGTTCAGTGGTAAATAAGATCTGCCTCTTGCTTAGTTTGCATCCAGCTAATACAGCTGTAATTACTGAATTGTGTTTCCTGGACACTTGGAAGTAATTAGCTCCATATAAAACTAATGTGTCTTGCCAAATTTAGGCTTAAAATTATTTCGATGGTTGGGTGCAGTAATCATCTATTAGATTTAAGGGTTTTTAAAAACTATTTCACTCCTGCCTGGCTTGATTAACTTGTAATGCTGCAAGGCTTATTTGTCGAGGGGGTATAGAGATATTAAATGAATTTGGAATTAAGTAGGTGCTGGCTAAACTCCCACTTTACTCAAGCCCCAGTGATCCCAGTGATATGGAGCCTGGGCATGCAATATTGCTGCTGGCTTACTGAAGCTGAGTGGAGGTATAAGCTATGAGAGTATGAGAGACTGGATTTTTGAGGGGTTTTATTTTTGATGCTCTTTCAGCAAAAACTAGCCTTATGCCAATAGTGCACTTAAAGACCTGCTTTGCACCCCTGCTTTCTTATTAGTTAATGGCAGTTCTCAGCTGAGGTTAGAAAGAGAGATTTACAGCTAGCTGTTTCCCCACTTAATTAGGAGGGAAGTTGAGGATTCAGAAGGCAAGCTAGTGACTTCAGGTAGTAAAGACCACTGGAGATGCAGGATAATAAGCAAAAATGGAGCAAGGTCTGGCAGAAGTCAGTGATAAGAGAAGAGCTTTGGAGACTTCGGTGCCACAATGCATGGGCACACGGACCCTTCTTTGTGTTACAACTTAGAATCATAGAATTGCCAAAGTTGGAAGAGACCTTTCAGATTATCAAGTCCAACCATCAACCTAACACTGACAAAAAATGTTGCTAAACCATACCTCTAAGCACTGTGTCTGCCCATCTTTTAAATCACTCCAGGGATGCTGACTCTACCACTCCCCTGGACAGCCTGTTCCATTGCTTCCAATGTAAAACATTTTCCAAATTTTCCTAATACCCAATCTGAACCTCCCCTGGCTCAACTTGAGGCCATTTCCTCTAGTCCCATTGCCTTTTCCTTGGGAGAAGAGACCAACTATCCCTGGCTACACTCTCCTTCAGGGAGTTTAGACATGTTTAGGTGGATGGCCACTGACGCTGTGGTCTGGTTTGGGAGCTCTGTGAATTTAGTTTGCATAGCTTCTTTCTGGTTTGTGAATCATAATAAAAGCTAATGAACCCTGAAGAGAAAACTGAAGGAGTGCATGGCCGTGGGTGTCTGCAGCACCGAGGCCAGGGTGCAGCTGGCCTGGAGAGCAGCCTGGTCTGGTCGCCACCCAAGGGACTGGTGCCGTCAGGCTGGATCTGCAGTACAAGCCAGGCACTAACAGCAATTTAATATTGTTGTCAACAGCAGGATTAGGTGCTGTATCACTGGATTTGTGTAGGACGAATTCCTGGGGAAAGCAGATACGATTTTTTTTTGGGGGGAAGCTCCATATCCTGTATTGGTGGGGTCCAAGTCCTCCATGTTTTTCTGTTCTGTAGGGTTTTCAAGGTTGTCTTTTGGTTTTAGATGCTGAACAAGGATGGGATTGTATCCTGTTATGTCAGATTTTCATGATTGTGAGGCTGCTTTCCCTTGGTTTCTTGTATATTTTTTGGCATACTGTTTAGTGTCTATAGGAAGCAGCGTATGTGTCTTAAATGCTGTAACATGAATGAGCTCATGAGCCTATTTCATTATTTGCTGGGTCAAGCCTTCAGTGTGATCATATTGTCAATATTGGGAATTGCAAGTTGAAGGGGTTAGAGATCTCCTTACTCAGTGATCTTCTGTACAGCAGAAAAATGCCTCTTGCTATTAATTGATCTGTAACATTTTTCCTGAGATAAAAATTGAGACCTCGCTTTAAAAATGTGTACCTTGCATGCGTGCCCACATTTGGAAATAAATTCCTCGTGTTTATGTGTGTGTGCACAAACATGACTTTTTATAAGCCAGGCATTTGTCTACATGTAAGTGTGGAAAGCTGCTGGGTATTTTGCCCTGTATCCTTTTTTTTTTCTTTTTACAAGAAAGGACAAATTACAGAAGTGTGTGTTGTATTAATACATCACTTAAGAGATATGAAAAACGTGGTGGTGATGCTTTGTGTGGAAAAGAAATTCTTTTGTCAACATCCGAAACCCAAATAGCTCTGCAGGGGAAGGAACCATTCATCAACCAGACCCCACCTGGTACAGATTCATGTGGATCATAAACCCTCTGTCACCACTACAGGGTTGTCTCAGCATCCCCAAACCAGCAATCTCTGCTGTATTCCTGTCACCATCAAGAATACGACTTGAATTATTCAGAATATTGGAATATATTGCTATTTATTTTTTTATTTGCAGCAAACATGTTTTGTTTCGGGTCTGCAGTGAAGTTCCGAGTCTTCCCCTGACCTTGCAGGGCTTCAGAGATAGATGAAGGCGCTTCTTCTTTAAGGCAGCTGCAAATTTGTGGCGTTCGAAGAGACTCTGGCTCCGGTGTGGGTTGTTGGCAGCAGCGTTGCTGATAATCACAATGCGATAGCAACTGGGCTGTTTTATTTAAGATGCGTTTCAATCTTTTTTTCTTGTGCTGTAAGGTTATGTCTTTGAGGGCTTTCAGAGTCCAGGAGAGAGGAAAAAAGTCCCAACTCAGAAGCCTTTGTTTTGAAAGGTTGCAAGCATAAATCTGTCTTGTTTTGGGTTTGATCACCTGATTTTTTTGCAACATCTTAGGAAAAATGGGCCAGTTGTTCATAGAGCGTACTGATTGCTCGCCTAAAGCTTGCTTGTATGAAATGGAGCGCTGTTGTCTTGCAATCTGTTGGAGCAATACCTTGCTAATTCCCTGGATTAGCAGACCTCTTGTGCATGCTTGCGTTTCGAGAGTTAGCAAATGTGGTGAACAAATGTTTCACAAAAGCCAGGAAAATGCATCACAAACTGTGCTCCGTCTTTTCAGTATTCATTTTAATTGCTGACAGTCATATTCCATAGGGGATACGGTAGCGTATCTCTTGTATACGCAGTAGGAGTGTGGTAGTACATGCCCTAAAGCGTTTGTTTCTGAACCACAGCAGAGAGTTAGCAACGGTAGCAAAATGTTCTGCTGATGTATTGTTGATCAAAAAATGCATAGTAATGGCATCCCTAATATAGTTGCATCAAAAATTTCCTCGGTTATTGAATGTGCAGTCATCCGTTCTCAGTCAGCATCTCTCCGAGGCCTTGCAGCCGAACACTGTGGGTATGGGAGGTCAAACGAAGAGGTGCCCTGAGCTGGGACGTGAAAAGTCTTCTAGGGCTGCTCACAACGCAGGACACAGGCGGGTTAATTGTTTCACCTGAACAGACATACTCAATTAGAGCTTATCTATGAAGAATCTAATGATTTTCAACTGCATATAGCTGTTTATGCTATACAGCTTGTTGGGTTGATTTTCATGAATACATGACCCTAACCCTGACCTGTGGGGGCTCACTTGTGGTGAAAATGTAGCCACGTGGGCAGGTTTCACTGATTTTTAACTGCATGATATTTGAAACGAGCTTGAATCTGGTTCAGACCCGTGAGGCAGTGTCCATAGCATTTGTGGGAGCAGGGGATTGCAGACACACCAGGCAAGGGGAAGGAACAGTTTATGTGAGTTTTCTAAAGATATTACAGTAGTGATGCATTTCTTGCAGATGTGGGTTTTGGAGGAATTTGTAGATGTGTGCTGCATACATTAAAAAGATGTAGCAGAGGTTGATTAATAAGTATCTCTGGCGTAAAATGTCCAGAGCTGTTATTCCTCACTTTGGGGGGCAGGAGGGAGGTTGCTTGGGTTATTTTAGTGGTTTTTTGGTTGGTTGTTTTTGTTTGTTTTTCTTTTCCTTCTCGCTTCACTTTTTGCTGAGGAACAGTGCACCACAGATTTAGGATTGACGGAATAGCTGGGGATAATTTTTTTTTTCCCTCTTTTTTGAGTTAGGACTATATAGACTTCATTTTGTTGGTCTAGATTTTGGCATATATGAAATCCACGTCAGCATTTGAACTCTGGGGATCGGTGCAGGCTCTTGGTCTGGCCCTTGTGGCTTTCCTGGGCTGTGATTTTTACAGCTCAGAGAAATATGGATCAATAAGCAAAGACAAAATATCTGCTGTCAGAAAGCATTGTATTTCATCATCTACCCATAAAGAAAAAACCTGTATGGAATCATATATGAATAAAATAACATGCTTTTTAATTGCATGGACAGCCTAATTACACTTTTATGGCCTGTATCTATTTACGTCTCAATATATATAACTGAATTGCAGGAAACAGTCCATGTATATAGTTTAATTTTAAATTCTGTATAAATTATATTAGCATAAAATCTGCTAGGCACCATAAAAGCGTACACGGGCTTCAGCTCCCTTTCGGTGCTATTCTCCAGCGCTCCCCACCCTGCCAAGCATAAATACACCCTGTTGCTGTCCCCTGAAGTGATCACAAGGCCTGAGGTACCCTCATAAAATGGATTTTAAAGCCTGTTAATTACACAGCATGAAACAGATCTCTGGCCCTGGGTCCGTGTTGCCGGTGGCTCCCTCATGGTTTGGTTTGTGGGGCTGCAGCCACTCAGGGCACGGCCTTGGCTCTGGGTCCAGGTGTGGGGCTCCCTGCCTCACTAACGAGGGGACGGGCGCTGCTAATGATGGTAAGGGACCCTGCTAATGAGGGCAGCTCTGGCTAAGGAAGGTGCAGCTGGGCCCAGGCTGTGGGAGGGCGATGGCCGGCCCTTTCCTGCCAGGCCCTGGGATGAGGCCTTCTCGGCGCTGCAGCATCCAGGGACTTCAACCATTGTCATGGAGAGGTACAGGGTACCCCCTCAGGGAAGGCTGTACCCCCCCGGGAGGGCTGTACCCCCTGGGTGCTGTAGGACCCTCGGGGAACAGGGCTGGGTGAGCTCAGCCTGTCTGAGCCCCCCCATGTGGAGTGAATCCTGTGAGGCGGCCATTGACATCCATGGCCGCCTGCTCTTAATATCTGGCTTTTAATCCTCTTTAGCATAAAGTCTGTGTCTGTAAAAGGGAAAAAGAAAATTCCTTGGGAGGGGGGGAAAGATTGGATCCAGGAGGGATGTGGGCCTGTGAGATTATGAGATTATAATCAGTCCTACCTACTGTCCTGATTATGCAAAACAAAGCTTTTCATTAGAACTGCTCTGTTGCACTTCGGGTTTGGGAAGGGCCTTGAATCTGTCCCTGAAGATTATTAGCACATGACTAACAACTGTTAATGAAGGAACTTTGTGGTTATTTCTATTTACATCCTTTACCATCCCTGGTGCTGCGTGGAGCGTGGCCTGGGCAGGCCTGGCCTGATTTAGGGGCTTGCTGCAGTGTCTGATCTGGTGTATTTTCCTGACTTATATTGCATTAAGTTTTTGAGTTGTTACTAAACGTTGACACTGGAGAGACACCAGATCTTTTTTTGTCTAGTCCCTGCTCTTCTCCCTGCCAGGCCCAGGAGTTCAAACCCCTACAAATGGGGGGTTTGCAGGCATTGGGGCCACAAGTTGCGTAAGCTCTTCATTAGCGCCGCAGTGCGAGGTGGTAGTTTGAGAAGTAACTTGCTGGGAAGGGGTAGAGGTAATAGCAGAGCCGTTTAATTTATTTTAATGAGGCTCCTGGCACACTTCTCCAGGTGCTCTCGTGTCAGGTCTTTGGAGATGTTGTGCCTTTGTGACAGGAGCGCACCGTGCTAAAGAGGATCTGCGGAGATAACAATAGGATGTCAAAATGAAGTGAAACAAGGGCAGGGCAATTTTATGGAGATGACATGACAGGAGGAAAGTATGAGGGGGGAGAAAAAAAAGAATTTAAACTGTCAGTACAGATTTACTGAAGGCTTTCCAATGTCAGCTAGAAGAAATGTCAGCACGAGTGAGTTGGCAATGTCAAGGTGATGGCAGAATGAAGTCCGATCAACTTGAGAAGCATCTCATACTCCGGCTGCGGAGATGAGCTACTGTCAGTAAAGATGATGTCAGGATGATAATTATTTTGCACATTGCGGTTTAAGTAGGGCATTGTTGCTGTTGAGGTAATTTGAATTTAGCACAAGGTAAGGGAATACTTGTTCAAAGACAAAAGCCTCCAAATAGTGGCTGCTTTCAGTGAGAATGCCAGGAGTTTCAAACCTAGACCGTGAGCCTGCTGCTGTGAAGCAGGATGCTTGGCTGCCCTGGGGGCTGTGCACTGACTGTGATGGGTATAGTCATGGCTTCAGGTGATCTGAGTAGTGGCTCCGTTTGGCTTCTGCGTAATATGGGAGATGCTCTTTCATGTCTTTTTTAAAAACTCTGCCTAGTCAGTATGAGGGCAAATAATGGGGCAGAGGGGAAAACTGGTATCACGTTAGAGTGCAGCCATTAATTCAGGCAGGTAAGATGGAGATATTAGAGTGAATGACAATTTTTTCATGCTCACACTAATGAAAATAAATGTGTCTATACATGATATTGATGAAATAATAGGTGCTAAAGGAGCTAGTTGTCTTGAAAGTCACTGGGTGTTATAGATAGCAGAACAAAGTGGTGGCAGAGGCTGATCCCAGCTTTTAGCTGTGTTATTGGATGCTTGTAGGCTTGAGTTGGAGTCCTGACGAGTGACAGAAAGAAGCATATTGTGTGACTGCAATGAAAATTTGGGCTCTTAGCTCTTCTATAGTTGTAGGGTGTGGATTCAGTAGTAAATGGCAAGCCTGGGGCACACAGCTCACGGTCACCTCACTCTGGCTGCCTTTAACCCGCTGATGAGGCACTCTCAGATGCTGCCACATGCACTTCCCCCATGATGCTACCGTCCAAGTGCTACTACATCTGGCAACCTTTCCAAGAAAGGATTTCCCTGTTAGTTAAACAGTTGCACTCACTCTCTGTGTGTCCTTTATCACAAAACAAACAAACAGGAAAAAACCCGCTGGAAGAGACAATCTAAGGACTAGCAATCCGATAATAAATCCCCTGTCTTTCCACACACACTCAGTGCCAGCTGTAGACTAATTAAACTCAATAGTTCACAGGTGTTCCTGGGAATGACTAACGCAAGAGCACTCTCCTCTTTAGGGCTCGTTAACATCTTTTTCAGAGCTCTTTAAATTTCATACACCAGCAACACTGAGCTAAACCAGATGAAAGATAGTAGGAAGGAACTCGAGCTATTACAAGAGTGCTCTCAGTGTTAGCGCAGGCTACATCTTCACTCAGTTCAACAGCTTATGCATTTTGATGGGTGAATCTCTTGGACAGCAGTGTAAGAAGGAAATCTGCTTTCTTAGAATCATTCAGATTTCTGTAGCCAAATGAAATTCTTGTCTCTGGAGCTCATTAAATACTTTTACATGCTATTGGGATGCCCATGTACACGCACACAGCGCCAAGAGGAGAAAAAAGTGTAGCCAAATGAAAGGGATTCAGCTATTTTGTTGAATCTTTTAATACCTTCTGAGGGAGAAGTAAGAGAAAGCAAGGCTTCCTCCAGACCTCCCTTGCTTATTGAGCCTTCCTCTAGGTTTTGACTGATCTAATGGTAATTTCTTTGGACTCTAGTATTAGAGACTTGGACTGCCCACCCCTAGTCTGGTTTAATAGGACACAGTTGCAGTAACAAGTGCTTCCAGTTCCAACCTGCCTCCACCAACTTTGCTGCATAGCAAGAGCTCAGGTTTTACCAGATCTCCCAGACTTGTGTAGGTCTGCAGCTGGACTAGCTTATCCATGCACTTGTCTGCTCATCTTCATCATATTCCTTTGGCCTTTTGCTGTCTGTCTTACAGAATTAAATTCAGATTTTTGGAGAGCTCTCATATGATTAAGAATTGTACAGGAAAGGAGGTTTTGAGTGTTGTTTTCCCAGGTTCCCTAAATGCCTCCTCTTGCAGAGCTGGCCCGGGCTCCCCAAAATTTGGTTTGCAGCTTTGCGCCTTGGAAAGAAAGCCCCTTGGCCAAAAATCGGGCAGAATTACTGCACTTTGACCAGGCAGGCAGCCTGGAGAGAGGAACTACTTTACCTATGTAATCTAGATAAAAAATACTTTAATCGACTGAATATATCTCATCTCTTGTATGCTTTACCATCCTGCCTTGGTCACGTGCTTTCCAGCAGACTGGGCCTGTGTGTGTGTGGATTCACTAGAAAGAAGTGTTGCTGCTTTAGCAGAGTTGTTAATTGAAAATAATGCCTGGATTTCATAGCTCTTGTTAAATTATTTTGTTTCTTCCTAATAATGTTTTCAGCTGGATTCTTTTACACTCTTTCCTACACAAGAAAACCACAGTGATATACCCAAATTTTAAATAGATTACTGACTTATCCTGAATTGATGCAAGGTAGCACCTCAAATCAAAATAGTATTTCCTACATGAGGCTGCACCAATTTAATGAAATCATTTTTTAAATCAATTCAATCACATCAGGACAATTTTACTATGTGCATAAAATCTTACTTAAACTGCTACAGCTTTTGGTGTGGCTATGGAAGGGAAAGAGCTTTCATTCTTTTAAGTATCAGATCTGTGAAAGATTCGTATTTTCAAATAAAACGTTATGTTCAGAGTAGTTCCACCTAAGAGTATCCTTTTACTAATTTTCTCTTTCCTGCGGCACTCTCACTGATAGGTCTTATGACACTTCAGGGAAGCAGGGAGAGTATAAGATCCTTCCCTGGCCCCAGTCCCACACGTCCCTGGTATCGTTGCTTGTGACATAGATTTGAGGGTATTTGATAAAGAAAAAGACTTCATAGTTTCTGCGTTGGAGACTTGTCTGTGGCTGGCATCCAAATGCTCATTTGCACACCAGTTCTGAAGTTCAATAAATTATGTGCAATCAGTGTAACACTGGGCTGAAGCACTAATAAATGGGAAAGTGCTTTATGGACACTATTGCTTTAGTTGCTTCTTCTCCCTTTTTGAGGTCAGGGAATGGTTAAAAATGATGTAGTGATATTCAGTGGTATTTGACTAATGAGGGTGAAAATCTTGAGATTTCTCTGTGTGCAGGTTATTTTTCAGTGGCTAGTGGTAGAATTCCCGTTATTTCTAAATGGGCAGATCTACTGTTGAGAAAAGGCAGGTGTAATTGAGTTCACTGGTGTTTTCAATCTGATTTTTAATTTGAATTATCTGCATGAGTGTTTAGATATGTGTGTGCAGTAAACTCCTTCTTAGGAAAATAATGCTTCTTTTAAGACATGTTTAAAATGTTTTCCTACATTGAATTTTGTGGGACAGAATGTTTCTGAACACTAGAAATGGGCCAGCATCTCAAAAGATGTTGAAGATGAGAATATAATGAGGTTTCTTCCTGCTTAACAAAGAAATGGCCTAATGATTTTTTTGTTATAACAGCAATATAAAACATATATATATTTAGAGAATACAGTGTGGGCTCTCTACGTGTGCTTTTATGTCTTGGGTCCACAACATGACTTCTGTGTAATCCTTGCATGCACGTGATTCCTTCCCCCCTCAATTACTGGCTTACACTAGGTAGTATGTTAATGATTTACACTCAGCAAGAGACAAATTGTTTTTACAATTAAGTGTGAGGTTCCATTTCCTAACACATGGTTCTGACAGTTGAATGCACCTCACTTTTCATGGTTTTATTTTTTTTAACTGCTTTTTCCAAAATTGCTCTTCTAATCTGAGATCCCCTTGGGTTTTGTTTTGCTGTCAGGTGTCTTTTCCTGGTTTGGATGATGAGCCATACACCGTGCTCAAGGTAGCTTTTAAGTCTCTTTTTGGCAAATTAAAGAATTGGAGCCTCCATCCCAAATTGGGTGTTTCTAATGCCTAAATACCTACAAACTTCTTCAGGTGTTTGCTTGATAAGTGAGTCCTTTTCTTTAGTGAGAAACTTGCTTTCATCAGACGTAATTAAATGAGTGCAGCAGAATCTTCTGGTAACTGTGAAGATGTCTGTGGGTAGGATTTGGGAAAAGTCAGGCTTTCTAGTATTAATGTAGCAGCTGCAAAGTGCAGATAGATGACGGCCGGATGCAAATTCCAAACAGCTATATGCAGTATATTCCAGACTTTTTTCCACCCCTTCTTTTCTAAACATATTTTATAAACTCATCTGAATAAAAGTTAGTTTAGGAAGTAATTATTTTCCCTTAAAATGAAATGCATTAAGTACCACAGCTTCTGAGCTCCTTATCTATAAAAAGAGATAAAAAGCGATGTTAAGGTGACTCTTCCTTCAGTAGTAGTTTCAAGATTATCTCTTACCCCTTAGGAGTTAATAGGGAGTGAGAGATCTGTGTCTATTTATGTGATAAAATTAATTCCAGCATGAGATGAGAGTAAAGCTCAAATACTTGGAAGTTTAGTCTCTTGATTTTATTTCCTATGAAACTGAATCCTCCTCTTCTGGATTCAAGGAAATAATACAGTACTGAGATATAACTTCAGTAGTTTTCTCAAAGGGAAGAGTCAAGCTCTTGTTTGAAGGCCAGATTATTTCTATCTAACTGTTAAATAAATCCTAAAGCAAATATCAGCAGTGCTGCACCACATCCAAAGCAATACCCCAATCTACAGGAGTAAAATGTTAATTTCTATGAGCTTTATGCTTTTAATTTTGTAGCAAATCACACATTTAACATCAAAACCTCACTTTTTAAAGTGCCTGGTCAGTTTTGGACTTTGCAGATTTGCCTGCACGGTACAAAGCCAGTAGGTTGGTTGGACTGGGGTGATCCTTTCTGTGAAGCCAGCAGGGGTGTTGGTGGTGTTAAAGTCTGTTCCCTCCATGTGTCTGAATCCATCCCCAGCTGGAGGATCCTGGCTGTGCGTGCAGGGGCTGCTCCTGAGGAGGGAGGATCTGCAGTTGGAGGGTCTGTGTGCGGAAGAGGGGCTGGCATCCCGCAGGCCTCCTTCAGCTGGTGTTGCCAGGGAGCACGTCTGTGCAGCCGCAGCATCACTGGCTGGTTTGGAACCTTGTCAGCCTGGCAGTTTGATTCGTGTTGTGACTAATAGGAAAATAAGCAAAAGGGGAGAAGCAGGGAGAAGGCCTTCCTTTTCTTGACTGCACGTGGGTGTATTTGTGTGTGCAAGTGGAATGCCATTTCTTGACAGGTTTTTGTGTTCCTCCATCAAACAGAGGGCGATACACCTGCTTTGGGCTGCTCTTGTAGTGATGTTTGTATGCAACGGTGAGCTCCATGTCCCCCAGCCACCCCTCCTAGCTCCTTGTGTCCCTTCTGGGAAGGATGGTGTGGCTCTATTTCAGCAGAGGTTATCTGTTGCTGCTTCTAATTTTCTCTTAGACAGCAGAGGCTAATCTGGTTTCTCAGCTGCAGCACCAAAAATCAAGCCAGTCATTGATTACCTTGCATAGCTTTGACTTTTTTGCTGTTTTTGTTCTTTGTGGTTGGTTTTTTTTGAGTGATGAAGAATTGATCCAGATTGTTTTACAACTCAACAGACTTTGAATCATGACATGAAAATAGAATTGTATTTGTTACCTTACCATTCAAAAGTGTCCTGAGGCTTAATTAATTCATGTTTGTAAGACGTATTGACACAATGGGGTGGAAGTTGCTTTGGAATTGGGTAGGGCTAGAATTGAGATGCAGTAATCAGGAAATGACATTAGAAATGTCAAGAAAAATATTCCTGGAAGGCTGGTTTTCATTATTATTGCTACCTTTATGTCTGTACATCAGCAGCAAAACTTTGATAAGCAAAAATCCTCAGACACTTCCTGTTAAGGTGAATTCCTGATTCATTCCGCTACTGAGCTTCAGCAGTGATACTGAAGCAGTGATATTCAGTATTGATAACTTCAGTGGTATCATCCTGTGAATAAAAGTTGTCTCTTCCTCCTCTGCCCTGATGAGTCACTGCTGAGGTTTTTGCCTTGTCCTGTATCACAGATAACTGCAGTTCTATTTTTGGGAAAACTGTTATTTTGGGGGATCCTTCTGGATGAGAGGCAGGCAAATTACTGTCATTAAATAATCCTCTGGAACCCTGAAATATTATGTACTTTAATGCTGTTGTATAATCTTAGCAATTATAGGTGCTTTATGTATCCCTCCGTAATAGCCTCAAGCACATGAGAACGTTGTGAAATAGGAAAGGGGAAAATACTTGACAACACTGCATTTTTAAGCTAAGAATACTAAAAGCAAGCTTGCCTGAATTCCCCTGCAGATTAATTAGGATATTCTTTCAAAAATCTTTAAAAATGCTGGACAAGGAACAATGTGATGTTCTGTGGGCAAAGTCAAGTGTTAATGGCGGAAAGCATTATACTGGTTTCCCTTTATCCATGCTCCTGACTCCTGATGATGCTGAGAATCTGACCTGCAGGTCAGGATGGTGGCTGGGGATAACACACTTAGATTTGCAAGCAGAGAAGGAGTTTTCCTGGCTGTGACTAGCCATGAATTAGTCATCCCACAACATCTCTGAATAGCTTAGTCTGTTTCAGTGAGCGCTGGTACACTCATTTCTTAATGACTTTGAAGCTGTGATTGTGACTGACCTCTGTGGGTAGCTGGGATAGTTCTTCCCACCTTGTTGTACCATATTTCTGTGATGGGGAGGAATAGCGTAAGCCAGTCCTCAGAGCTAGCTGCCTGGCTGAAAGAGAAGTATCTGGCGTGTCTTGTAATATGGGCATAGAGAAGAGTGAGGGTTTTGTTTTAAATCTGTGCCTCTTGTAGTGATAGATTAACGGAGATGTTGGTGACCGTCCTGACAGGGGTGTCATGTTGCTCATCAAGCACTCCACATTCAGCTGAAATATGTTTCACTGTCTGCGTGGGCTGCAGCGAGTACAGTTCTCCTTGCATGCAGGGAAAGGAACACCTCTATTTCTGCTGAAATTCCTCATTTTGAAGGTAGGTTACACGGCAGAAGTTGGAAGCTATCAGTTAAAACTGCGTTTCCGTAGTGCCCTTCGTGCCAAGCCTCTCAAGGCACTTAAGAAAATACTGGAAGCTGTACAGCATGAAATAGCATTGGCACCTCGCTCAAGAAAAACAAATCCCCTGCCTAGATTTGAAAACACGAAATTTACAAGACTCATTACTGAGCCTCCTGCCCCAGGAAAAGAGTCTAAATGAAGACCAAGTTACAGCAGGGCGATTTGGGGTGTTCTTCAGGGGTAGGGATGATGTTTGCCTCAGTGCTAATAATTTCTCTGGTAGGTTTCTCTCTGTTACGCCAGCATGTGGTCTTCTTCTCATGACAACCTAGGCCATGGGATTGGATTTCTCTTTTCTGCAATAGCAGCACAATGAACCTTCTTCAGGTCTTACTTTTTTCCCCTCTGACTTCTGCTAATGTGTTTCTGATCTTGCAGACTGCAGGTCCAAGCTGAATTCTCACTTTTGCACAGTATTTTGCCTTATGATATTTTGAGAATGCAGTTCTCCGCTTTCCCAGACTATAAACAGGGCAAAGGCCTCTTTCTTTTGTAAAGCAATCTGAAAATCCTGGAAGCCCCATACTATATGTATGTATTTTCAGAAAAAGTTAACTGCCTTGTAATCATTTCCACTGGAACATCCTTTGCAGTTGTGGTAGAGTGAATCGAACCAAGAAGACTTCTTGTGGGCCGAGAAGGTGAGATGAACTTTTCATGAGAAACCGTTTCAGCCTGAGAGGATGTTGCTGAAGGCAGTATGGATTTCTCATGGCACGTGAATGTGGGGAGAAAAATCACAACTGATAGGAGTTGCTCCTAATAATCCTAGTACAGAAATCAGTCAAAGTCTGGTGAAAAAAGTTAAACCAGTAAAGATTTCCTGGTTTTACTGCTAAAATTTATTATAGTCTCATCCGACATGCTGTGGCCCATCTTATTTTCTTAAAGGGATGTATAGAGCAGTCAGGTTTGGGGATTTCATTGTTGGCATCATGGGGGTTCCTAGAAGTAGTAAGCAAACTGAGAGAGAGGTGCTTCTCTTGGTGAAGAGCTGTGTTGGATGATGTTGTCTCAAAGAACTAATTTCTGCCTTTCAGTTTGCAAACGTGTATGTTTTTTGCTAGGGAAGTGGGGAATCTGATGTAAATCCACTGACAAGAAGTTGTTCCCTCTGTAAGAATAATCATCTGAGCACCTACTGTGGCATTTGAAGAAGTGGAGGTTCTTGCTTGTTTCGGGTTCTGGACATGTATTTTCATTGCTGTTGAAAAGCAAGAGAGAAGGTGACTGCCTTGGGCTGTGAAAAAAAAAAAAAAAAGCCACCTCTCCAAGGGGAAAGAGGAGAGATCAGAGGACGAGCCAAAAGCTAGGTATTGGTTGCTGTTAAGTATGAATGTGCCAGAGAGTAGATACACATTGATACACCTACCACAAAGCCTCGGTGGTCCTGGTATGAAGAAAGGGCAGTTATTCCATCAGTGGAAGTGATCAACTTCTCAGCTGCAAAGACAGCCCAACCGTTGCTCTGTGCAGCGCTGGAGCAGCCCCCAGGCAAAAGCCAAAGTTGTGCCTTTGAACAGGCTCATTGCTCCCAAAATAGCCATTTGACCTTCATCTTCTTAAGGCCTTCACCAACCTCTTGAATGGCTATGGCCCCACTTTCTGTACGATCAAACACAAAATAATTAAATCATAACAGTTTGGATAAGTCTGATAGGAGCGGGGATTGATAAGCCTCTCTTCTCTTTTCTCCCCTTCTCTTTTTTTATTCTTTTAGAAGGGCAGAATGAAATTACAAAACTCATGTGAAAGGATTTTGTGGAAGCCAAAAGTGTTAAGTCTAAAGAAGCAGTACAAAGGGATTAGACCTTTAGGAAGATTAGTGTCTATTAAACATGATGATCTGGATGCAGCTCCCAGCTCTGAAGGTCCATAAATTGCTGGTCTCTGGAATGTGAGCAGGAGGACTAAGGAAAGGGTCACCTTAACCCCCCTCCCAGTTCTTTTCCTGAGTAACTATTAGGTGTTGGAGAATAAGGTAGGGGAAAGGCTGGGCTGTTGGTTAAGCAAGTTAGAAAATCCTCATGTTTCAGCAGACTTTGTCTTGCCTAAAATTAGTCCTGTGGGTCTTTGTTAATCCCCCAACTCTGGAATTCATGCCCTAGAATTCATGTGTGCTTGTGGCTTTGCACAACCCCAGCCCCAAAGACTGGCCACAAAAATCAGGTGTTGGTGTGGAAAAGGAGAGGCTGAGTGGGAGCAGGGGTGGGACTGGCAGATGGGCACTTTCTGTACACCCTGGGTAATGCCATGTGAGAGGATGCTTTGGTCGGTTGGGCAAGAAACATCTTGTGTGTCCTTCTGCCCCTCCAAAAGTTGGGCTGAAGTCCTGGGCCGCTGGAAGGGCTGGGGCATGCCAGGAAAGTGTCAGCAAGCCTCATTTTGGCATTTATATATGAGGAGTAAGCACAATCCTCCCACTATTCCAATGAGCTGCTTTTGCCAAGAAAAATCATTTGTAAGTCTTTCTTCCTGCTGTAGTGCTTCTCCAGCAGGCCTGGCGTATATTGCTTTAACCCTTTGAGTGCCAGGCGCGCTGCGAGGCAGAGTGGTGCCTTGTGTGAGTCTTGGCAAGTACTCCCATGTGTAAACCAGCTCTGGAGTCGACTGAAACGTTGTCTGGCAGTTAGCTTTTCTTTTTCATCAAGTCTGTTCCTTAGGGCTGCTGCTGCTTTCTTATGTTTTTCTTCCATTCCTGAGGCTGTAGCTGAGGAGGAGGAGGAGGGAAGAGGCTTGGGAGGACGAGTGTTTTCTGGGAGCAGCTTGCCTCAGTATGTGGAAGGAAAGGGAAAACAGAGCAGGGAAATGGCTACGTGGTTTGAACCTTGCTCTGCTGTGTTGTCCATCATGCTGCTGAACCAACAGCACAGCAAGGCTGCCACTGTGATGTGCTTTTAAAGAATTGCTCACCTGCAAGTTCAAAAGCAGTTCTTCCTCTGTTCTCTCAATAAAGCCTCAAAGAAAAGGAGATGCCTGTGCTTTTTATTATGTACACTTCAGCTCTTGCAATGTTGCATATTCGTGCTTTTGCCTTTGATCACCATTTGGAGAAGTTTGCAAGACAGGTTTAGTTGTGTGCGAAATAGATGCGCTGTTTGGAATGAGCAATTTCTTCCCTCCCTCTAGTTGCCGCCTGAATTTTAAGTTTATCACCATTCTGTGTCCTCTGGGCAGAAAGGCTGTTTCCTTTGTCTGTGTGTTAGTTTTACAAGAGAGCATTGCCTTTGCCCTTTTGTAGAAACTGGGCAGCTGCTTTGCCGTGTCCTTGATGAGAGATGTAGCGATTCATGTTTCTCTACATATAAAGTTGTAAAGGACAATAGCTCATTTTGTCTATCCAGTGTGGGTTTTTCCATCGGGAAGGGGAAAGAAGCAAATTATTTTGTTTAAAAAAAAAAAAGGCAACCAAAAACATTTTAATAATGTAGTAGTCTAACCTTTATGCTAATTGCCCCAGGCTTTTTAATGAAGCAGTGTAAAATTAGTCCTATGAGTCTTCATTAATCAAATATAGGAGCTGACGGTATAGTATTAAAACGTGCTACCTCTGCTCCCCATGCAGTGTTGACATTTGCTTGTATTCAGAGTAGAAAGCAACTGTGTCTTTTTGGTAGCTCATTAAAATAATTAGCTATGTTTGCCTTTTTTTAAAAAGAAAAAACAATTTCTTTTCTTAAAAAATCCTTTTAATGAGGAAAGATGAAAACAGACAGGATGGATAAAGTCAAAAGAATCAAGTTAAGACAAAAACTGACTGCTGGAGGTTTCCTTTGAACGTAAGATTTATGTATGTTAATGGCAGCTGTTGGCAGGAACCTCTGTACAGGCACCTTGTTTGTTATTTGCAGAACTTGGAGCAGAAGCAAATAATTTCAAGGGTCTTTTTTGTTTTGCTTTGTTTCATTTTATTTTCCAAAGGTGCACTAAAGCTTGTTATGGCTCCTCTCTCTCTTTCAGAACTCAGTGCTTGTATCAGTGATGTGCCCAGCACTATTACCCTGCCTGCTCAGCGAGGGAAATGAAGTTCTGATGTGATGCTTTGGTTGTAAAGCAGATCTCCCCTCTGCAGGCTGCTAACGCAGAGTTTGTGCTCTGATGATGTTTTGCTTAAGCTCTTGGAGCAGGATTTAAGAGGCACGTTGGTCTTCTGATAGGTCCTGGGCTCAGGACTAAGTGGTGTGTAAAAACTCTCCTCTGACCTTAGAAGCAACCCTGAATGCTCAGTCCTTTACTAGAAGTGTTTAGAAAGGGCCAAATCCTGGGGCCCTGGACCAGGATTGCATCCACATCTGTGCTCACTAGAGGAGGGAGGGAGAATCTGGTGTTATGGTCCCATCTCCACTTCAAAAGCATTTCTGTCAAGCAGTGTTTTCTGGTCCGTCTGCTGCCTAAGTAGAAACTGCTGTCTGCTATAAAAATGTTTCAGGGGAAAAAAGGGCACCAGAGTATAATTTTTTTTTTTTTTGTATTTAAGATGCTGGTGTAGCAGCTTTGAGTTTCTATAGGGTAATTAGTAAAGCCGCAGTTGGCCAACCAGAGCCAGGGAAGAACCGGGATAATGATTCTTTTTGAGGAACTAAAGGTTGTGCTTGGGTCTGGATAAACATGCAGGAGACGGCTCCTCTCCGGAGAATTTGACTGGCAACACTATTAATATGCCCTTTCAGTTGTTGAGATGATCGCTCTCATTTCAGAGTTCAGGGCTTAGTGGCAGGGCAGTACGGAGATGATTATACTGCTGTGGCTCGTGTGTCTGTGTGTAGGCACACACACATGCATATTTGCAGATGAAAAATGATGGTGGTCCGGTGGGGATATGGCTCTTGTCTGGGAATTAGGGAGCCTGCTCTCAGTTCTGGATTTGCCATATGGTATTAGCAGGCCAGCCCGTCTTTTTTTTTTTTTCTTCTGCCATTTTTCTCTCCCAGTGCCTCTTCTTCCACAGGCAGAGAGTGGAGATAATGATATCCCTTTTTATTAATAAAAAAGATTTTGGCTATCCACTGATGGATGGTTTTAAAATGAGCCCTGTGATTTGCGCTGCTTAGAAATGACTGAGAGGTTAACTATTTAGTCAGAAAGGAAGTTTGATTTCCACTCCCACCCGCCTGGAAAATGCCTCTTCTCTTCTGTCTCAATGCTTGTTTTCAGATAAATCGTATTTTGTTCCTGATCTGTCTTCTAGTGTGTTCCAGCACCCTTCTCACCGCCAGGTTAACAGTTTTTTTTCTCTCCCAGTAAAATCTTTCCATTCCCCCTTTCCAGCAAGCTCCAGAAAATTTGTTTTCCTGTATGCATCTTCTAAAAAAGCATTAAATCAGGGTGACCCGGTGCTTTGACAGCCTGTGGTGCAGGAACTATGAAGGTGGGGGAGCAATTCTTAGCGGGAAGAATTCTCTGTCTCCTACACTGATCTCCATCTCGGGAACCTTACCAACCCATAATAGCTGCCAGTAGAGGACTCCCACAAAAGTCCTGTTTTATCCTCAGGTTGTTTCGCCCCCAGCTCTTTGCAACCTCCGATTTAAAACCTTCTTCTTTCCCAACGAGCATCATTCTCTTCCCTTTCAGTTCTGCTGGAATCCATTCCTGCAAACACAAATGACCGTGATGGAGAGTAGCCTACAATTATTAGTGAAATTTAAAAAGAAAAACAAAATATGTGAAGCTTAACCATATGCAGTGATGCTTTTATTACAAACCCCATGCAGTAGGTGGATGAAATATGTGCCTGGTCGCCTTTCCCCCTGGGTGGGGTGCTTGAGAGCTGAATGCAGGAGAAAAAAACCCAAGAAAACCCAAAGGTCTGTGTGTTCATCTCCCACATGCCATGCTTGAAAGCTTTTCCTTGTAGAGCGGGTGATTTACATAAGGAGCAGTCATCATTCTTCGCCACTGATCGCTCCTTATGTATATGCAAAACCTCACTGATGAGGAGTGTGGGATTATATTTCCGTTAATTACAATGTTCTTTCTGATCCTCTGGCCAGTCAGGGGAGGTTTGCTGAGGGTTAGATTGCTGCCGAGCCAGAGGCTCTGCCTTGAATTTCTAAGTGCAGGAATAAGCTGGCGGCGGCGCCGTGCTGCTGCGGTGGGTTCGGGGGGCTCGGCTGATGGACAGATTGCGTCCAGCCCTCTGACGGGGGGGGAAGGCTGCAGCAAGCCCTAATAGCTTGCAGCTCGTTGGCTTTGGCTTTGATTGACCCAACACTGTGTGAGATTAAAATTAGGCAGCGAATAGATGCGAGTTTACAATGAAACAGGCTCCCGGGTGCTGTGCACAAAGACACAGAGAGGTAGATATGGATGGGGGAATTGTGATTTAAAGCGTCGAAGACAAAGCCCGCAGCCATAGGCCTGGCTTCTAATCCCATCGCTCACACTGAGTTGTTATAAAATCCCTTTGGCAGCACTTAATCTCTGAGCTTTAATTCTGTGGCTGTAGGGTGGGAGTGCAGATGCTTTATCCATACTTTTGTGAAGTGCTTAAAGATCAATAGAAACTGGTTCAAGGTATTATGGTTGTTAATGTAAACGCTTGTTATATCACAATATCTCCATCGTGTTTATTCCATGGAATATATTTATCCATAAAATTCTGTCATATTTATATACAGCTCCAACCACCCTGGAAGCACCTAGGTGTTGACAGAACAGCTGCAATCTTTTAATATGTTCAATAAATACAAATGGATATAAACAGTATCCATCTGTCAGGCTCAGTTAGATGGTTTAAACATAAAGCTATTTTGTTCCTGTAATTGTATTTAGATCTGAACTGATAGAGGTTTGATTTTTCTTTGCATAGTGATAAGCTGCAAATTCCTTTGAATTGCTTTGACTCCTGATTTATTGCAGTAAATTAAATAATAATCCATTCTCTCCTGTTTCACCCCTCCTCTAAGAAAAGAAAGATGAACAAATAACTGCTGAGGCAATGAAGCGTGGCGCTTACAGTAACCCACCTTGCCCGTGCTCGTAAGCACCTGGGCCTGTGACCTCCGTGTTTACAAGATATTTATTGCTGCTTGCACTTTCCACTACTACGGAGTTATCAGTCAGTGCCTTGTAAAATCTGATTGTGTTTAATAAATGTATTTGGCATTACTGCTGAGCGTGGTGCAGAGCAAGTCTGTCAGTTCACCCTCTTTCTTTTCCTCATGTGCACCGACGCACACACCTTCACAGCCAACATACTTTCTTACCTACGTATGTTATTGCTTGTGTCGTATTGGAGGCAATTTTGGATGCATCTCAATTAGATCATTTTTCTAATTAAATAAGTGCTTGTGGTTGTAATGTGAGCATGTCTCTGAATACCGAGTAAGTGTGCCTCACTGTTGTGACTTTTTCCAACTTCTGTGTGGTGTTTGCTTCATAAAGGTTAGCTTCTGGTGTGGAGGCATCTCATTACCTTCCCCATCCTGACCTCTCCAGCTGATGTTGGCCAGATGTGCTCAGCTCCCTCCTTCGCCACAGACTTCCTGTGTGACATCAGGGAAATCATTCAAAGCTCGCTGTACTAGTTCCCCATCTGGAAAACAGTTGCCGTAGCCCTTATGTACTCCACAGAGCTTTTGTGAAGCTTGGGTTACGAGCACGTGGGGAACTGTATTTTGTGGCGGAGGAATGTTTGAAAACCTGCCGTGTTCTTCACCTCCTCCTCCTCACCACCAAGTACCTGAGCAGGTGGTGGCAGTGAAGCAGATGTTGCCTTTCTTACGACAGAGGTGGCTTTTGGTTTTGTTCTCTTTTTGTGTCTCAGTGTCTCTGCTTAAGGAAATGATTTAATGTGAAAACTTCCATTTGTGCAGCAGAGAGGGTTTAGGGACTGTCTTGGTGTGGCCTCTCGCGGGTCTGTTCCCTGCCAAAGCAAAGTTGTCCCAGCTCGCCAGTCGCCACTGAAATTGTGTGAGAAAAGGGCGTGCAAGCAGCTGCAGGGAGGTGCGCAGTGACACCTCTGTTCTCTTAGCTTTTAGTTTTATTCTGTGGGGAGTATCTTCCAGAATGTCAGAAATCGAGGCTGGAGCTATCAGGGAAGCCTCGTTGGTGTGGCTGAAGCGTTTATGGGCACCCTGTAATCAGCTGGACTGCAACCGATAGGTTAATGTACACTCTTGGGTTCTAAGGAAGCTGTAAAATCTCACTGGGGACTCAGTATTTTTCATTCTACGTATATAAAGAGGAGAAGGACTTCTCTATTTGTAGAATTGAGGAAAAATTAACAAGAAATTGATGAAAAGTTTTGGTTAAACATAGGAAGAGAGATTCTTGTCACTTCTTTAATTTATTTTTTTTCTTTCAGTGTTCATCTTGTAAGTATCAAAGGCACGTTACAAGGCTTGCATCTTGCTCTCGATTAATTATTATTAAAGCAAACAATTGAGTCCATCCGGGCTACTGTGTGTGCTGTGGTGTAATTTATTGGCTGTACAGCTCAGGGTGTGTTCAACAACTGGTGCATAATCGGAGAAGTCACTCAATACCAGGTCTTTCTGGTGAGCATCCTTTTATCAGAGGCACGAATCAGCCTCTGAGGTGCATGGGAGCCACATCTGTCAGCAGTGCAACCTGACATGAAACTCATTTTTTTACCCAACAAGGTTAATTGCTCTTGTGTTTTATGGAGTTTGCATGAGTTCTTAGAAGTCAGGTAGCACTGGTTGTAAGCAAATAATATCTTGGGGTAGTGTCACTAAATAATAAACAGGAATACTGGTGGAACAGATACTATGTGCTGTGCTGTGATTAGTGGTGGGTTTTCCCCCTTGCCAGAGCTTAAGATGCAGATTTCCTTGTTGGGCCAGTTCAGGTGTCTGCTTTGAAAAATCCTTCTCCCAAAAAGCACTGGAGTAAGAAAGACCAGGAAACAACTTCTGTGCGATGGTGCAGTGCAATCTCCGTTAAAGCTTGGTTTTTTTGTGGGCAGCTTTGATTCTAACTTGTTGCTTCAGACCATGTCCGAGGATTTCAATACAGATCTGACAAGTGTAATTGAAGACGGCTGCTAAAATTTACAGATGTGCTGAGGTTACATTTTCTTCCTGGAGTTTGGCCCTTACTAATGCAAATTCCATGGATTTTTTGACACACTTGAACTTGAAAAATTGCATTTGAAAATAGATGCTAGACCCTCTGAAATACTCTCTCCTAGCGACTAGCCATCTTTTGCTGGCTTTCTCTGAGCCAGTTTATACTTCTAGAACATAAAAAACTCATACTTTTCTTTGAAAGTGAATCTTTGCTGTAGGTTTTCAGGCAATTATTGTTACTGGCACCATCACTTTAGAAAAGGGAACCTGCCACAAGGATAGAGAGAATGTAAAAGATTAATTAATGAGTATCAGCTTGTGCAAAGTGCCAGAAACAGAGGTTGAAGGAAACAAGCAAATTTTATAAAATTAAAGCTTTTAGGCCATGATATAAAAATCAGTGTTCCTGAAACCTCCTCAGTCTGTAGCAGATCTCTTCCTGATGGCAGCAGGAGGTTTGGCTGGGTATCATGGCCTTGATGTAGTAACTATGTTCTTATTATTTATTCAGAGCTGTATTGTCACATTCAAAGGAAAAATTTGCTCTTTTTTTGACCAACAACAGTTCTGACCTTTGTTGTTTTTTTTTTTTCTCCTTTTTTTTCTTCTTTTTTTTTTTTTTTCCCCTCCTCTTGGATTTACAACATCTCTTGCTCTGTTTGTGTTTTGCTTTATTTGCCATGCTAGAACTCCTGTCCTCTGCTGCTTCACTGTCTGCCTTATCTGGGAATATCCCTCCAATGCCCGTTTTGTCTGCGAACTGAAGTAATCCCAGTTTGTCCTCCAGGATCCAGCCTGGAGGGACAGCTTTGTCCCTGCCTTGCAGGCAGATGCCTTTTAAAGCAGCACCAAAATCTAACAGCCAGGTACCTCTTTCTGGTTCCACGGATGCTCTTGGTATCACCGCTGCGGTCGCCGTGGGGTAGAATGTGTGGGTTTAGCCTCTTCTCTTAAGCATACCCCTCATCTTACACTGTTTTCAAAGTTTTCCTGTCTTTATGGTTCTTAAACTACAAAGGGGTCTGGTTTCTTCGAAGGCATGAAAGGAAAAGGAGCAGTAGATGGAACCCAGGGAGATGGAGCCAGATGTTAATATGAAGATGTGGAGGCTGGAGACCAAACATAAAGCTGTCGTGCTCTGGGCTGTGCTGATTAATCTTGCACTTAAAGCAAATATTCCTGAGTAAACAAGAAAGTGCACTCTTTTGTGAGAGGCGTTCTGCTGTAGCAATTAGCTAAGTAGTGAGGAGAGAGCCCTGTGTAACCTCTTACCTGAACTGCCCAGGGAGGTTTTAGTGCTTGTGCCCATAAATACAGCGTGAGCGGCATTCCTGAGGGAGAGCTGACAGCTCCAGCTGCGGGGCTGCATCGGGTTTCCACGGTGAAAGCTCTGGAGAAGGTGCTGTTGTTTGTATGCAGCTACAGGGGGTCTTTCCTACACTCAAGACTGAAAACTCTTTAGGTGGCACTGAACTTATTTAATAAACGTTGATTCCAGAGAAAAATGTCCCACATACTTTTCCATTTGACAACCAACAGAAATGCCCAGCTCCTTCAAGGAGGCAGAGTGAGAATTTTGTGATTCTTTTTCACTTCCAGTCTAAACTCCACTATTAAACCTCTATTTCCAGTGCCCCCCTTTTCCCTTGCCCAAGCCTTCTGCCCCGCTTTCATTTTGGCCTTCTTTTCCCTGTCAGAGAACATTTGTTTTTAGGACCTTTAAGACTGGCAGTACTGGGAAATTAACTCGTCATTTTGTCTGCAAACCTGCCAGCGTGTCGACGGGCACAGGGCAAGCTCCCTGCTGGTGACTTCAGCCCCTGTCTGGGATGATCTTCCTGCTGTAGGTGTGAGAGGTAATTCACATTCAGTGCCCGTCTCTCCCCGGTCTCTTGAGCTGCCAATTATATGGCATTGTGTCAAGTTAGATCTGGGGGGATGTATATAAGGACCACAATTAGCTGCTGCTGGGCTCTGAAATGCTGCAGGTACTGACAGTCAAACCTGCCATCGAGACGAAGCAACTGGGGAAGGACAAAACAAACTGGATGCAATTAAACTCCTCCCCGCCTTCTCCCACAACCCCTTTGAAATGTGGAAACGTGCATGTGTCTTCAAGGCTGAAAAAATTTGGGCTCCCCATCCTCTCACTGCTTCCCCACTCCTTTCCCTACGTCTGTGCTTGTGCTTTCCTGCAGGGAAAATGAAATGTTCGGTCCCGAGGGGAATGGTTCTTGCAGTGTCTCTGGCTCTGAGCGGAGCTGGAGGTGGTGGGATCTCCCAAGAGAAATTTCTTCTCATGAGGTTTATGGCTCAGTTCTGTGGATTTCAGGGAGGCTGCTTCTGTTGAGAAAAGCGGATAGAAGGTGAGAAAGCTGTCAGAAATGCACCTCCTGAAAACTTCTTTATGCACCCCCACTGATTAAAATACAACCTGCTTCTTTCTTCTGCTTCCCCCAGAAAAGATACGTTGGGTGGAGCTCCTGTGTCTAGAGGAGAGGAAGGCAGGGTAGTGGAGACTAGGTTCTCTTTCTGTCTGTCTTTTGATCCTCCTGTGTAAGTTGAAGGTTTTAGAAATTATTAAAAGCTTCATGTGGTGTGAATGCTTTCAGAGAAGACTGAACCTGCAGAACTAAGTTCCAGTTGTGTGATTTTCGTACAAGCTCGGGACTACGATATTAAATACCATCACACTTATCAATATAGTCAGAGGAACATGATGAGTGTGGAAGTGGGTTCACTTCTGCACGTTTTCAAAACCTTGTTTTAGACCTGCTTTTATCAGCTTTTTAGGAGATGTTGAAGTCAAACTGGGGAATATAATGCTGGTTGAAACAGGCTTTCTGTGAGGCAGGATTTATAGACAAACAATAAGCTTCCCTGCTCTGTAAGTGGCCAAAAAATAGCTCAAACCTGGCATGGTGGTGTAGTTCATTTAATCCCTCTGATTAAGAAAATTCTCTCCCTTCCCTTTATTCTTTCTGATAGCAGCAATCACTTGTCATTCCTTTCTAGCATATCCCACACATTAAATGAATGCTTCAACTCTGAGAGTAATAACAAGAACAACTTTGCACTTAAAATGGAATCTGTGGTTTCCGAAGTGCTTGAAAAACTCCCAGCTAACTCTGCCACTGTGTATTTAACAGTAATTTTACATACCTGGAAACCAGATGACTGATACTAGTAAAGCCTGTAGTCATAAATCATGCTTTTGATGAAGAATTCTCTCTAAATTGATCAGTTTCTGGTTTTTTTCTAGTAGAAAAAATTGATGTTGAGCTGGGAGTGGAACCTATTTCATGAGGAGTGCAGTCTTTTATCCTAGACTCCAAGCGTTACTGCCCATCCACCCCCAGGGTATTGCTGGTTCTGCAGAAACCCCCCGCAACGTTACAAACTTGTAGGAGGAAGCTCTTTCATCAATCAATTTCCTTGCTCGAGTGTAGGTTGCAGCTGGTTTAAAATGATCAACCGTTTTTATTATCTGCTTTAAATGTTGCATTGCCCCATCCTGCAGCCCTGTAGAACGAGGCAACGTCTTGAGAAACCTGCCTGTGCTGCCAGTGTCTCCTCTAAACAGCAGGAGGAAAACATTCTCTTGGTTCTGAAGCAACATCAAAAGAGCTGTCGTGTGTGTAATGCCCTGTCTTCCAGCCTGCAGTCTCTGAATGTGAGATTCACTTTATCATAATACAGTAAATCATCTGAGAAACATGCGCTTGGGGATGAAGAGGATTATGTTTTTGTTAGTATCGGATTGCCTTTTTTCAGCAATCCTTTCTCACGCGTAGCTCCTGGTAAAGCCATGGCTTCCTGCAAACGCTGACGTTTCTAGGCTGTTGCATGGTGGATGGAAGAAACTGTGTGGGTTTCTATCTCGAGTCTGTTCAGAATCACTCTAGTCATCTTATGTTGTGGTAGTATTAAACCTGTCAACTTCCACCAACAAAGAGACCTAGGACTGAATTACATCGGTGTTCTTGCTTAACTTAATGCCTTAACACTATTTTCAAGTCTGTGGTACTTGCTGCAAGGCTGCTGGGCAGATTCTTTAAATTCTGCTACCATTTCCCATCTGTAAATCATAAATATCTCTGCATCATCAATTTCTGTAGGCTGGAGGAGGAATGAGAGACATTTAGCAAGCTGGGAAATAGGGATGACCAACCTCTCTGGCTCCACAAGCCACATGACGAAAACCTTTGTGTGGCTGGAATGACTGTTCATGTACCGTGCAATGTGGAGAGCCCCAGGAGCAGTCCATCAGGAGGAGATGCTAGTTCCTTGGGGAGGGCTGGGGCAGGCTGTGACTGCACACAGAGCCTATGTTGGCTGCTGTTGTCAGCCTCAACAGCTCCTGCCATCCCCTGTCCCTGCACCCTGTTTGGGTCATCTCACAGCTCCCATGCCAGCACTGGCCCCGGGCTGGCAGCCTCGGGCACGGGAGTGTGCTTGCTCACAGCTCTGGCTGGACGGGGCAGCTTCTCGTCTTGTGCGGTGGGACTGGTGATGCGTTTCATACAGACTGCCTTGTTTTATAGCCCAGAAAACTCCAAGGCATCTCTTTTATACTGAAGCACATCCCACTTGGATGTCAGCGAGCTGCTAGAATACAATGGTTTCTAGTGATTTTTCTCCCTTTTTTTTTCTTCTTTTTTTTCTTTTTTCTTTTTAAGACATCTGTTTATTAGAATCATAGAATGGTTTGGGTTGGAAGGGACCTTAAAGATCATCTCATTCCACCCCCCCTGCCCTGGGCAGGGACACCTCCCACCACACCAGGTTGCTCCAAGCCCCAGCCAGCCTGGCCTTGAACCCCTCCAGGGATGGGGCAGCCACAGCTTCTCTGGGCAACCTGTTCCAGTGCCTCACCACCCTCACAGCAAAGAAGGTCTTCCCCAGATCTCATCTAAATCTCCCCTCTTTCAGTTTTAAAACTGTTCCCTCTGATCCTATGGCTCCCTGCTCTGATCAAGAGTCCATCCTCATCTCTCCTGTAGGCCCCCTGTACGGACTGGAAGCTGAAGATGCTAAAACAAACTGATTCTAGTCAAGAAATGTGGAGCTATGCTGGTTAGCTGGACCTTTTCATGTTTTCTCTGAGGTCTTCTCTTTTTAAACAGTTTTCTTCATTGAGACCCGGGAATAGATTAACCATCATCATAGTTTCTCTCAATTAGAAACTGGGGAGAGAGAACTAGAGTAAACTGATGTTTGTAATTGTGTGGTGAGCAATTACCCCTTGGGACATTCCAGCTAAAGTGGGAGGAGGGGCACAATGGAGAGAGGCACGCTGCTAAAAACGTCACTTTAATTGGGCTGCCTGACACAGAAGGATTTTGACATTCAAGAGGTTAGACCATCTGTTGTATAGTAGGCCTTGCTTTATAGATGTTTAACTTCTTTATTATTTTTTTTAAGAGTACACTGAAGAAGCATTACTGATTCCCAGGCCATGGAGCCGTTAGACACGGAAAGCTGAGTGAAAACACTTGAGCTGAGGCTCTTGAAAGCAGAAAAGTGGTCTCAAGCAGTTTAACGGCCACTTGGAGTGTGCAGTTTGCTGTGGCACATTCTTCTCCACCTACGCCCAACCCAGCTGGGGCTCTGGGGGGGGATTATCTTAATGCTATATAGAAACACATGCCTAAACACGAGATTTTTGTGTTCTGAAGGTATATGTTTGGTGTATATATATGTGCCTAAGTGTAAATATTCGTGGAAAATCAATACAAATATGTATTGGCAAAATGCTGCAAAATAGATAAGACTCTATTGGAGTGGGGCTCTCTGAGTCAAGACTCCAAGTATCCCTTCTCTCTACCTGGAGAAGTCCCGTGAACTAGAGGAGAAGCTGTTCTCCTTCTCTCAAAGTGGTGAAAATGTGCTCTCCATCACACCTCTTCTCATCAGAAAGTGTGTTTTGGTTTCCAAAATTATGCAAATAAGGCAGAGACTCATTCACGCTTTGATTTTATATGCTTTGTTATGGTTGTGTGACTGCTAGAGTGCTTTATATCCATTGATATCTTTTAAAATTAATAGGAGTTACAGTGAAGCAATGTGCATGCACACTTAATTAAATATCTTTTGATTTTTTTTTTATTGTTTTTTTTTGGTTGTTTTTTTGTTGTTTTTTAAATACAGGAAGGTTGGAACAATAGCAGTTGTGGCTGAGAGTATTTACTCAGCGATCGTGGTTCTGTTCCTGTGGTTGTCAACAAACTGGGGGCCTTGGCTGTAAAAGGTACAGGGAGGCATCATAAAGAACTTTCTAGAGGAAAAGGAATTTAACCAGCCAAATCTCTGGAATGTGCAGGGTCTGAGACAATTGCTGTGTGTGAGACGTAAGAAGGTATTTAGTATAACTTTAAAATTGAGCAGCACATTCCTGTTGGTCAGGATTGTGTTAGCCTTCTCCATAACGTGCCCTTTCCCTTGCTGCAGTTACCCTGCCTGACTGTTCTGTGTTTATGGTTATTTGTGTCTATAGGATTTACGGGGACAGAACGCCTCTCTTTGATGGGAATTCTTGGAGCTATTGCAGTGTGGTTTTGTAATGGAGACAGTTATTTGTGGTGGCCTCAATTTTGGTAGCTGAAAGATTCTTATGGTTGTGGTTATTTAGAAGACTAAGCTTTTGTATGGTGTCGTGGGACTCCCTGCCTTAGAAAAGTTGTCTTTTGCATCTGGAAGTTAAAGGTGAAATACTCCTGTCTCTCTCTATTGTATGATTCTCCTCCATGCTGTCAACAGGATGCTGTCTTGCAGTGTTCTTTGTTGCTGCTTTTAAAATATTTTCAAGGAAGAGGAGAGCAATCATATTTAATCACGCAATTACAATCAGGGGAAGATGTTTATCCTGTAAGTTTCCAACTGCTGGAAAAGCCCTGGGGCATTCTGGGAAATGAGATGCAAATCTCCAGGATTACCTCTTCCTAAAAATACCAGAACTAAACAACAACAACAACTACAACCGTCATTGCTCTTAACAGTGTATTAAATGACTGGTCCATTATTGCTGGTCAGGAAGCTTCGGTTTCTTCAGCCAAAGGACCGGTCCAAACTAAACACGACCGCTGCGGCATGGCACAGTATCAGCAAAGGCAGGGGGATGTGTGAAGGTGTTACAGGCACCTCCTCCCTGCTCTGCTCTTTGTGCTGCAAAAATATGATTTAAAAGGGTTCGGTAGCAACAGCTGGAGCCTTCACAGATAAAAACTCCACAAAAAAAAGAAACCACAGTTCATATCTCTCCATGATGTGAAAGTCCTTGGTTCGGCCTGTGGTGCTTTGTAAATGGAGACACATCTTGGTGATGCTTTGTGACTGAATTCGGCTGCAGAGCCTTAACTCATCCGCTAAGTGTTATATATGGAACTAAAACTTGGAAGATCCGTCATTTGTGGTACAACAGCAGCAATGCATGCACTTAGACTTGAGACTCATCTTGTGTAACATTGGGGGCACCCTATTTCTTTAGACTTTCTGATTACCAAGGAGCCTTAAACCTAATGTTAGTTCTAGGATGACATCAACCATATTCTTTTAAGATCATATATTAAATGTAACCATTTCAAGATCTAGCCTGAATTTAATTTCAGTAAAATGTTAGTTGTGAAAACCTTGATGTTGGCTCCCAGATTTAAGACTTCATTGGATCTGAACTGAATTACACACCTGTGTAGTAGACCCCATGAACCTGGCCCAAAACATGCTTTTGAATCCAAGAGAGAAAAAGACCGTAGGTCACGTCATATTATAGTGTGCTGAACTTCAGTTGTGTCTGTCCAAACTGAATTTACACATTTGAGTCCACGTGCACTGGAAACAAAGGATTCAAAGGCACATTTTCCTCTCAGAGCTAAGTAATGAGGGCAGGATCAATTTGCTGTCAATTTTATATTATGACATTCAATTAAAGATTATTTGGGATTAAATACATATTTTAAATAATATATAAAAAAATTAGAGGTGTCCTAATGGTTTTATTGTACTCATCTGCTGAGATTTTGGGGAGATTACTTAGAAGGATGAAATTTTTAGTTTTCATTGACTGCTTTTTCGGAGCAGGGGTGCAATACATCTTTTTTTATTCAAGTCCTTTCCCTACAAGAGGCTGTGTTGGCAGGTTGGCTGGACTCCTTTGTCGCAGGGGGAGAACACTCATAAATGACTCTCGCGTGTCATTCATTGCCTTTGTTCACTTTCATTTGCTTCGTGGCGCTTTGGCTGGGGAAAGGCAGCTCACCGTTTACTGCTCAGGTAGAGATTTGTGTCAAAACCTCTGTTTTCATTCCCCTGGGGAGGCTGGGGTTTCGGCGGCGAAGGCGTTCGGTGTTATGTGGGCGTGTGACTGTCTCGTCACCCACCTGATGGATTGTGGATGCGGGGCTTTACCCCCCACCCCGGCTGGCTGCTGTCTCCTGGGGTTACTGAGACGGCAGCGGTGAGAGAGCAGGAGCATGGAGAGCCACTTCCCACACTCTGTTGCTCTAGTAACATGCTCTCTCAGACATCTTTGTGTAATCACATCCTCTTGTTTCCCTTATTGTTAAAAAGCCAGAAAGCCAAGGTGGTCGATTTAAGGTCTCTGGCTACCCAAAGGTAACGCTGGCTGATTCTTTCATAAATTGCTTCTACTTGGTAGAAGGACCCCCATGAGAACAGTGTCCCATTTTGGGAGACAATACACACGTGCCTTAAAGAAATGAGACTTTATATGAATATTGGGCAGGAGAAGAAGTACAAAGGGTAAATATTATGGCCAGAAGTGATTAGCATCTACAAAATTCAGCAAAGGATATTGCTGTTGTATGCAAATGGTATGTAAACTCAGCTATGTGGATATAATGGTGTGTGTATGTCATGGTTTTCTGGATATGGGAGTACTGAACACTACTGCTGTTTGTAGCACAACACAGGTATGTGCACTGGAATGGGAAAAGAGATGAGGAACAACAGTAACAACTGAAGCGATAAGAGAATCGGACAATGAGAGGCAAAAAGCAAGAAATTGTTAAGATACCTCTGTGTGTCTGGAAGGGGCTGTGGCATGACTTGGGACAAGAACATATGCTGGTGAGGTTTTACCTCTTCTCCAGGGATTCCTCCCATCCCCTTCATCTGAAGAAAAGGGAACTTCATTCTGAGGCATCTTATGTGAAAACCCACCTGTGTGTCATCTCCCATTCATTAATCCAGAGAACTTCTAGCACTGGTGCATCGGTGGTCCAGGGGAACACATTTACAGGTGTTCCCTCAGTTAGATACAGCTCATGTAGCAGTGAGACCACACGGACCTGCAGACAAGGCCACCGGTTTGTGCTTTAGCCCCTGTGGTTCAGCTGTGACTGTGGGCAGGGCTTGATCCTTGAATTAACCACCAAAGATCAACCCCTGCCTTCAGGCACCCACCCTTGGTTTAAGGGGAGAAAACCCCCTGAACTTCAAATTTAACATTCCATACAACGCACTGCAACGTGCAGTCACTCAGACTGACTTTGCTGTGGGATGGATGGTGAAGTAGAGATCAAAGAGACCGAGCTGGAAGGGAGCAGAGGGGAGCCAAGCGTTTCCCTGCCACATTCCCTCTGGGCTCAGGAAGCACCGGCAGGGCACGGAGACTGAAGCTGCCTGTTCCAGGAGCCCTTTTCCAGCCCTGGGGACATCTGAATCTGAGCGGAGTGTAAATATTTCCCCTGGACCGCGATGCTTGTAGACTTGTCACGAGTTGCTTTTCCAACTGTACCAGGATTAAGGAGTGAGGACAGAAAGGGCGGAAAAAAGCTTGCATAAATATTTTTTGACACTTGGTTTAAACACGCAGAAGGAGTCAATCTTGTCAATATTCCCACAGAGATCTTTGTGCAGCTGAGGCTTAGTGAAGAGCTTTGCTTGCTGTATGGCGCTGGCTTTAATCTACAGCAGTTTGCCTATTAAAAAGAGGAGATTTTGAGGTAAATACCAGGTGATGGTTCTGTCTTATGCAGGATGGATTGGGGCCAAGACTAATCTTAATTTTTAACACTAGTGTGATCAAAGAGGAGGGAAAAATACCCAACTGTTCTCTGGCCAGTGAAGCGGGCAGTGTACTTGCATTTTCCTGGTGTCAGGAGTCCAGCATCTGCACTGCCAAGTTCAGAGTCACCAAATGGCTTTCGTTAGGGGAGCCAGCAGTGCAAAGCTGCTGAATTGGAGCTACTGGGTAGGTGAATTTGGCTGTTTGATGGGTTTGAACTGGGTGGGGATAGAGAATTTAAATCTTAATAGCCAGGGTACGCTGCAGCGTGGACAAGGCAGCTGTGCTTTTCCCTTTTGTTGCTAGGCTGCTTTTGGAACTGTGTAGAAATGATCCTGGGCTTTATGTTACTGAAAGAAAGGGTGGGCAGAAGGAATCCTACCAGTTCAGTTGTGTTTTATTAGCTGCTAGTGGTGAGCCTAAGATTTATGTTATGTCGCTAAGCTGCTCCGGTTCTGTCCAGAAGTGCTTGCATGGTTAGTAAACTGAGCTTAATTTATTCTGTGGCTTTGGCAGGCTTTGGTAAACTGGTTTGGTTATAGGGAATTATGGAGGAGAGTGTTGGATGCCAAGTTTACTTGACAAAGAGATTTGGAATTGTTTAAAACCCTTCTCACTTCGGTGTTTGGGGTCTTATTCCAGTCTGTTTGTAAGCGGGGGCATAATTCTGTGCCCTGGGTGTATGAGGGCGTTGGGAGGGTTTCTTCGTTCGCACAAGGATGGGGAGCTGCAGCCAGCCACGAGCTTTTAGCTGACTTTGCCATCCTTGTCAGAGGGTGTGAGAGGCTGGCTGTGCAGATAACCCGCTTCTGAGACACAGCAATATGCAAAAAGGCATGTTGTTTGTTGACCCTTGAATAATTATCTTGATTTGTTGGCGTGTGACTTATTAGTCAAGGAAATGCTGTTGTTTAAACTGGTGAATAACGTGAATGAAGGGCAGTTGAGTTCTCCTTCATCAGAGCAAGGGCATAAGCCCAGCGTTAAAGGCAAAGCCTGTTACCATGGCTTGGTTGTGAACTGAAAACAGGGAGCAGTCTAATTAGAAAAGCATTGGGGCTCTTCGTCAGTCTGGAATGTGCTTGTATCACTAAAAAAAATACTCTTCAATCCAAGCTACCAAATTTGGGTGTAGATCTGAGGTTTTTCCCTAGGTTGGGGAGCTTATTGCCTCTCTGACTCATTTGAACCCAAAACGTGTACAAATGCGTGGGACTTTCTGCTGCTGGTTTGTTATGTAAAGGGCTTACCCTTCACCCAAAAGGGCTTTGGAGCCAGCTAATTTTTATTGTTCTTGGTTGAAACAGCTTGGAGTTGTCAGATGTGTGGGATACAATGGCACTGTCATGTTTGGTGCCTGCCCAGAGTCTCTCCCTGGCATTCTTTGTTATAGTTGCACAAATACTTTCCCATTAAAGGAATTAATTCTTGCCTGATCAGCATTAAGAGCCAGGAACAAATGAAATCCAGCCTCTTCCATTAAATAGCATTTATGAGTTATGGTGGAGAGAAAAACCCATCCCCTCTTCCACTAGGGAAAAGAACCCCTGCTTTTCCAGCTTGGCAGAGGGATTCTAAGGATATGTCTCTAAATCTGAAAATCAGCAGTAGAGCCCAGATCTTTCTAGAGGATCCATTTATTTATCAGTGTCCATCCTTGCAACTTCTCTCATAGTCTTGAGTATTTGGTTCCTAAATGCTGGGCAGTCCCTGCTGCAATCCCGCTGCAGCTCGTGGGTGTCCTGGGCTGGGGAAGCACTGGTTGGAGCTCCCTTCTGCAAATCCCCATACGAGTGGTCCCCAGCGAAGAGAAGACCGTGTGGCATTTCTCCATGCTCTTTAAATGCTAATCCTCCTCTGAAGTGCAAGAACTTGATTCTGCTTTTATTTCCCAGAGTATAATTTTTGAAGCAACTCCGCTAGTGGTAGATGGTATCACACAGGTGTCACAGAGGGAAGAATTTAGCCCTAAGCTAAGAGAAAATTTGTCCTCCTGCGTGTTCTTGGACTCCACTTGTGAAAGCTGCAGAGTAGTTTGGGATAATATCCACTTCCATTATTTAGCTGCATAAAATACCTTGAAGGCAAATAGCGCATCTATAAATTAAGCTCTGAAGTGTCGGTCAGGTTACTCGGGGGGGTTTTGACAGTGAGATTATTGACGGTGTAAAGTGATAGTTCTGCTCTTGAAAAGCTCATTCTCCTAACACAAATCACAGCACTGCCAGGATTTATTGAACTGCCTGATGGAGAGGTACCGTACAAGCTACTATTAGTCCATTTCCTCAGCTTTGCCATCAGGAGGCTTTAAATAATTGTATTTGAAAGAAATGTCAGAGTGACGGAATTGGGTGCAGAAGGCCATAGATATTCCCACACCACTCCACCCTGCCCTTGCTCTTTCTCTCATACTCTCTCTCTTGCTCTCTCTTTTTATTATTTGATAATTTCAGAGGGAGAGGGCTTCCCCAGCTGCATAACCAGAAGGTTTCAAGACATTGTGTCTGCTGCTCTGGGCAGTCTTGCCTCAGTTATGCTGCAGAAATGGGAAGCTTCCCAGCTTCATGCAGTCCTGCAGATTAGTTTTGACAGCCAAGGATGCTCCTGCCAGGGCTGGGGCTGCCACAGAAGGTTGAAATAGTGACTGCAAATAGAGCAAAATGTCTAGTGGCGCTGCAGCGGTGACACTGTGAGGCTTGGCAGCCTCTGGGGACAGAGGTGTGACCCCCTGGAGGGTTTTGGGAAGGCAGAGGCTTCTCACCAGTCTCTCTATTAAACTGACTTGTCGTGAAGCCTCCGTATGAGGAAAGGCAGCTGGTGTGCATGGAAATCTGAAGGAGAGGGTGCTATTTCAGTGCTGTACTCTTGAAAACAAAGGACAGTAGATTTTTAGAATGACGATATCTTTTCAGTTGGAGCAGGCCTCTGTAGGGCATCTAGTCTGGTGAGCAGGGCTAGCTCATCAGGCTGCTCACAGCCCTGGCTGGTCAAGACACCCAAAACCTCCAAGGGTTGGAGCTTCCACCGCATCTGGGCTGAGGGACTCTGCCTTGATGGCTCTGAGAGGAGAACATAAGTGTCCTTGTTCTCATCAGTTTTATGCATATGTGTGTTACTGGGGAGGGCCAAATGCATCAGTGTGTCCAGAGACGGGCAGGGCAGCAAAGCTGGTGAGGGGTCTGCAGCACAAGTCTTGTGAGGAGAGGCTGAGGGAGCTGGGGGTGTTCAGCCTGGACTGAAGGAAGCTGAGGGGAGACCTCACTCTCTACAACTCCCTGAAAGGAGGGGGTAACCAAGGGGAGTCAATCTCTTCTCCAAGTAACAGGTGATAGGACAAAAGGAAACTGCCTCAAGTTGCACCACAAGTTTAGATTAGGTATTAGGAAAAATTATTAGGTATTAGGATTAGGTATTAGGAAAAATTTCTTCACCAAAAGAGTTATCAAGCCTGGGAAAAGGCTGCCCAGAGAAGTGGTGGAATCGCCATCCTTGGAGGTATTTAAAAGGCAGGTGTACCTGGTGCTGAGAGACGTGGGTTAGTGATGGTTTTCATCAACGTTAGGTTGGTGTTTGGACTTGATTATCAGAAAGGTCCCTTCCAGCCCAGGCAGTTCTGTAATTCTGTGGTAGGTACCTCTGGTCTGTCTGATGGTGGTTCTGGCAGAGCTGCCTTGCTTCAGCTGGGTTTAAGTTGTGCGCAGGAGAAGTTGAGGTTAATGGTACTGGATAAACATAATACTGGCCTTTAGCATGACCTAAGTGACAGCAGGGTCAGGAGGGATTTATCCTCCGTCTTTCTTTGTCCTTCAGGATGTCAGCATCGTGCTGACCCGTTCCATTAACAGACCAGCAGGATTCAACCGGCCACAACAACAGAGATCCTGCCCCACGACAGGGTTGATGTGTTAAATATATTTAAATACAGAGGCGATAATTGATCCTCAAGGACGTGAAATTGGGCTTTTAAGCTAATTTTTATGGCATTTTGCTGCCTGCTCTGTGCTGTCCCTTAGAAAATTTTGACATGCAACTGGGTTTAGGATTCCTGGATTTCCCTGTAGCCTGTTTGTGTCAGTTGTCAGATATCCCAACTGTCCCTTTCCCTGGAGATAAAAGGAGAGTGGCCACCAAATAGTTCTTTTCCTACTGCCGCTTTGATGGTGCTTGCGAGCCCTTTAATTTAATAATTTCAGGGTAAGCAAGGTTTACGACTTGCTGCAGGTAGAGGAACCTGATTTTGGAAGCATGGCACGTTGTCCTCTGTGTTTAGAGAAACCACTGAGTTCTCTCTCCAAGTGCTTTGGACTACTGAATTCATACAGAGGCTACTTAAGTCGGGAGAGAATACCTCCTAGAGTATTTTTGTCACTATCGGATATGAGCTGTCTTTTGTCACAGCAAGAATGATGGCTCGCGGGGTTTGTATGTGAATGTGTTCAGGGGAAAAGCATCTCTGATTTACTGTGAGCAGCCAGGAAAGAGAAGAGAGTGGCATCTTTATTTTTGCTGGTGAAGTAATTTTAAGAATGAAATGGACACACAACCCTAATAGAATAGGCTTGTAGCTTTTATAAGAGATAAAACTTGTAGAGTTCTGCTGATTTTTACAGTAAAAATATGTAGAAAATTAGAATCATGATCTTGTTTTCTCAAATTCTTTTCTAAAGGTGAGGTGCAATCTTTGTGCTCTGCTCTGCAGTCTGGTTCACACATCCTGTGATGTGAAGAATTCACTTGTGTGATTGTGCCAGATTCTTGAAGGAAAAACTGCCCTTTTAAATAGCAAATGGAAAAGAAAACCAAGGTGTAATGAACCTCAGTCCATTCCAGGGTGTAGTGAAGAAATGCCTCCTTTTCATTTTCCTTTTCTCAGTGAAATTGGCCCTTTGGAGGAGGTGGGTTCTGAGGCGGGGGGGTGGCTCCGGAGCATGCCCAGCCCTAGTTTCTCCAGTAGAAATGGGGAGGATCTGTGTTTTGTTCTTGCCTGCCAAGGGCCCCCCTTGGTATAGATGTAGCTTTGCAGAAATCTCTGGTCCCGAATGGGACCAGAGATTTTTTTATTACTCCTTTTCAGTCACTTCAGTTCCACTCATTGGTCTGTATTGCAAATGGATTTCAGTTCCAAAACATATCTGATAAGATTTTGACTCCAAAGTGTTTCTCCCATAGCTTCCTTATTATCTCAGCAAGCCCTGAACAATAATGAGCCTGTAAACACAAGGTTTGTAAGCCTATTACAAGCTTCCCGGTATTATAATACGATTAGTCAGCACTGACTCATTTGTTTCATAAAGGCAAACGGAGGGGATTCAGGGATTTGTTTATTTGGATGTACCAATTTGTCGCACGGTCTAACTTACTTGTTAGAGAAATCACAGCTCCTGCTCATCAGCCGGCTTCCCTTTTGCTGGGAGGCTGCATGCTACATTTGCAAAATCCTCGCTTTCCACCAGCGTTATCCAGTTTGCCTTTGCAAAGGAAATAATGTTAAATGGAGCCTTTTATTTAATACAAACCTTTTCCATATAACTCCGGAGAGTTAAACGTGGCACGGAATGTAAACTCTGAACTGCTCTCCCTAGGATGTCCGTGTAGCTTCCATCTTGAGGTAATTATGCCAAAATCCATGCCACTGCTCCCACGGCCGGGTGATCCAGCGAGTACTTAGTGTCTGAATTAACGTTTGGAATTGTTGCTGCTTTCTTTGTAACAGAAACGAGAACCCAGATGGTTTGGGTTATTGGTAATGGATTCCAGTGCTCTGAAATCATTCGCTCAAATCCAGCTCCAGTCTGTAGTAACCCAAAGTAATTATTATTTGATTGCTAGCCGGTGATGTAAAGTGAGTTGGTCACCTCAGCCTGGGTGGACAGATGTCCAAGTTAAACAGCACCAGCTTAACAACTGCCAGCAACTCTTTGAAATTCTGTAAAGGATATTGCTGAAGACACTTAGATAAATTGGGCTGGGAGGTTTCTTCCTTTGCTGGTCATTTGAATGGAGAATAAAAAAGAAATCCAGAATGGGAAGGCAACGGAGCCTCTCACCTGGGAGTGGAGTCTCTGGGGCTGCAGCTGCAGAGCACAGACTGGGAGGGAAAGGCAGCTCCTTTGTCCCCGGGTCTCTTCTGTCTTGTATCATCGTGCTGGTGCCTCTGAGGCAGAGTGCTGATGTGACAGCATGGTGTGCTTGTGCACGGGCAGAAGTAATTACTCCTGGAAAACCCGCTTCTCTCTCTGCCTTCAAACTCTGTGGGGTTCTGTGTAGGCTTTCTTGGGTGTTACGTTTCTCTCCTTACCCTGAAAGTCTTGAAAAAGGAGAGATTAAAAAAAAACAACAACCATGCATTGAAGTTGTTTGTATTGGTTTTGTTTCCCCCTTTTTTTATGTTTGCTAACACAAAGAAATACTGGTTATGGAGTGAGACAGCAAGACATTTTGGCCATGGAGAATACCAGCAGAAGGTCTTTACACCATCTAAAATCCTGTTTGTATTCTCCAGGGAAAACAATATAGAGATTGATCATAAATGGTCATGTAACATCCACAGCACTCTTCTGGAGTGATTTTCACCCTTAGTTTCCTTCAGAGTTCAGAAATTTTCCCATCTTTTCCTAGCTCTTCATCAGGCACAGGTATCAAGCGAGATGTTTGGCTTTGGTGCATAAGCAAGATGACACAGACATGTGAAATACGAATGTGAGATTCCATTGCCTGCAGATCTATTCATCACACGTGAATATTGCCATCACCTGACAAAAGCAATATGAAATAAATGGGTACGTGGCACAACCTTTCATCACATAGCTGGGAGATACAAAATCTCTTGACCTTTTTAGCAGTCTTTTGAGGCAGAGTCAGGAGCTGTGGTTTACTTGACCTAAAGGTTCCTCTCTTCCTGTCACTGGAAGAGAAATCCTATTGTCAGCTGAACTTCTGGCTGTGGCCGAAGGTCTTCCATTACTGTCTTTTATCTCTGAGGCTTGGCTCTTGGCCATGCTATTGCACTCCATTTGCTTGCTTTGACTCTTGGTTGTCCTCTTCGAATTGTGAGAAATTTAGCAGCAACTCTGCCAAAGCCGCTTCTCTGCTCCTTGTGCTGTAGGCATAAAATGAACAAAGAACATTTGCCCAGGGCAGTTCTTTCTTGGGGCTCGTTGTACCCACTTCACGGGTGCTCGTATCAGTGGGTGCCTACGTCTCCTGACTTGGGGACAGCCCAAAGTGACCGCTTTTACGTGAGAGACCCTCTGCCTGGCCTTCGGGTGGAGGGGGCAGCTGGTGAGCACATTAGTGGCAGTTGAGTACGTTCATTGGTGTTCCCTTACTGCGCTGGAAATACATATTAAATGTAGTACTTAAGTGTTTGTATTGGTGACGGTGTAGACCTTGAGGCCATTTCTCTATGAACTGTAGAACATAAAAAGCTGTGAAGAAAGACTGCTTCCCAAATTACCATATGTTAATACATTTCTCCTTCACAAAAAGAATTTTCTGTTGGAAAGGAAACAAAACTTCAAATGAATTGATTTGTCTTGATTGGCTGATATGCTGTTGGGCATTAACACTGGTGTTCCGCTCCATTTAAAATTTCTAGTTGTATTAATGCTAATTGGCGACGCTAGTACTATTATTTTGGCTTAGCGTTGCTCCATGTGTTACTATAAACTTCAACAATCCTGTGGTTATTCAGAAAAATCCTATCACTTAGTGGTGTATGAGTCAAGAATGTTGTGCAAGAGGAGGTGAGATGCAACTGTTTTGTTCCCTGGCCGGTGATCTCTGCTACTGAAATGGGATCTCAGTTCCTTGACCCTGAAAAGAGCAGCAACAACAGGAGAAATAAATGCTGTAAACAGCTCTATAATGAAACCTCTCAGCCAGCCTGTCAGCATGTGCTGATCTTTTGCCTTCACTTGCTGCTATGACAAATTAGGTTGACCTTTCCTTGCTAGCATCTTGAAAAAAAGAAGAGGGGGAAAAAAAAATAAAAGCGCTAGAATTTGAAAAGAGCCTAAGGGAATTAGGTACCCAATGCTTGTTGAAATTTAGCTGGAGTTGGGCATTGAACTCCTACAGTTGCCTTTTGGAATCCCACCTCCTATAAATTATACCCTGCTCTGGAGGTGATGTGAGTACCTGGGCTGATGGCATAGGGCTGTAATTTACCCGAATGATAAGAGCAATATACTTGAAAAGTCAGGATCGATACTTTCTGTGAGTTAGATTAGAGGCACCAGCATGAGAATTAACAGCAAAAGCTGGTAAGTAAAGTTTGAGGAATTGCTAATCTCTGTTTTATGGCTCTTTCCAGAAGGCGTTCAGCACAGGGCAGCACTCAGCAGTGATTGAGAACCCTTCCAGGGTCTCCTTCAGCACATGATGCATTTCTTATCTGGTGGTTGCAGATTCCCAAGGTCTCAGTCCATCCCGGTTTAGATTTTTCAGCCATCGTGTACCTTTCCTTAGTTTACTGGGTGACTTCTGTTCCCCTCCCCACCACTCTTGTGGCAGCTTTGCAGCGTTACCTAAGACAGGACTTAGTGAAAATACTCAAGAGGAACAACAGGGCCTTGAGGATATTGTGTTGGATGTTTTTAGAGTGCATCCTACCACGGTCTTTAGGAGAGGGTGTTATTCTGCATTGATGAAACGTTTCTCCTGCTACAGCTGTAATTAAGACTGTGGAACATCCTTGGGGTCCAGCCTGGCACTCATTTAAATCAGCAGGAGCAGAACTGATCCCCTTTAAACACTCCTGCATTAGTGCTGCAGCACCATGATGTATTTTGTTGTTTTCCCTTCTGCTAACGATGAAGGAGGGGTGAGAAAGATAAATAATGTTGTGCAGAGAGGAGGGGGTATTCATCTTGGAGCAGCGATGAAGATAAAGGTGGATAAGCAGGGCAATTTGTGAGTTTTATTCTCTATCCCACTTAATGGTGCTGCAGTTGCATAAAGGAACGGAGCTCTCAGTTAATCTTTATCCTGTCTCCTTGTTTAAGAACACAGTTACTTCCAATAAAAATTAGCCTTTTGTGTTACACCGTTTCTTTTGTATCCTTGTTTACTTTTCATTCATCTAGAGAGTCAGAGATTCTCCCTCCTCTTTTTTTTTTGTTGCCCCCTTATCCCCCCTAGATGTTAAAAATAAAGGGATCACCTTTCTGCTTTGAGCTGTCATGGCCTAAAAAACATAGGGATGACGAATAAATTCACCACGGTTTGAAGAAATCCTCTTCAAAAAACCGATAGGGAACATGACAGAGAGTTAGAGAGACCTCTCCCTCAGAAGAAGAGTAATATATATTTTATTCTCTTATTAATATTTCATTGGCAAGAAGGTCAAAATCTACATTTAAATGGAAATATTTAAAAAGCAGAAGCATAATATTTGACTATCTGGAGCTTTTATGGGTTAGAGAAAACCAGAGGCTTGAACACATTGGTTCAAAATTCATGGGGTGGGCTGGGAATTCCTTGTGAAATTTATACAGCAAAGGAATCCTCCATTTGCCTTCATCACCACCCCTGATAAAGGGTTTATGTTCTTAATACAGAGCTCCCTTTTAATTTAAAAATCCTTTTAAGTATGTCGTGTCAGCGAGAAAGGAGTCTTTAGATGAGATAGTCTGTCACTGCTTAGAATATTATCTTGGTAGATAGAGGCATCCGTGGCTTGTGAGGCTGCTGTGTTATTTCTTGAAGGGCCAGGGAGATGAGTGCTGGTGTGGGCAGAGGTGGGGGTTTTGGGGGACCCTGCCCTCAGACCCCTGGCCTAGGCTAGCGGAGATCACCAGCGCTGCTCCTCCATCCGCCTGGAGCTGTGTGCTCAGCGTGTACGTATCACAGATCCCATTTGGGTGCACAGGGAAACCTCTGTGATTTTGGGAGTGAAACCCGTCTGCATGGAGGGGATCCTGGAGATCACTTAAGTTGGGGTATGAAGTGGCGTGAAGGGCTCCTGAGGGCCACCTGGGGGTCGATTTCTAATGCTTTCTGGTAGTTTTCTAGTTGTTTGGGGCTTAACATCAGTGACTTGGGGCTGAGATTCCCAGGCTGTGGCAGCTGTGCCACAAATCTTAGATATGCTAGCTCAAAACAGCATGAGAAAGGACATATAAAGGCTTTATTTTCCTGGTGAGATGAGGGGTACAGAAATAAAATTTATCATCTGCCCAGCAGAGAACTCTTCATGCCTGCACCCTGCATTCATCCGAGAAGAGAGGGCCAGGCTGGATGGCATCCCTGTGCCTGCGTATCACCCTGCACTGAGCCAGGAGCTGCTGCTGGCCTTGCAGGTGCCTTTCTGTCACGGGCACATCGTTCCCTGGCTGTTGCGAGAACACCTGGGCAGACGGAGTTTGGGAACCCCTGGCTTAAGGGATGCAGCAGGTGGTCTGGGAGAGAGAGCTCTGAGCGACTGCCCGACTTCTGTCCCAGGGCTGATACTGATCCCTGGCACCTTCTGACACAGCCTGTTCACAAAAGTGATGCCTGGTGCCTTCAGCAGCGGCCGTGGGAGCTGGGTGCTCTGCAGAGGAGAGATAACATTGATTCAGTTCCTGCGCTACAATATTTGATCGAGTCCCACTGCTGGGCAGAGAGTTGCTTTGGGGTTTTTTTTTGTTGTGTGTGTGTGGTGTTTGGGGGTTTTTAGTTTTGTTTTGTTTTTTAATTCAGCATTATATTGGCTAGCAGCAGCAGACCGCTGGGTATTCATGCAGTTTGGGAAGACTTCCTTGCCATGGCACCATGGGTTTCCAGCAGAGCTGAGCCTTGCAGGCTCCTGGGTAACACTTGGGAATGATGGAGAGGAGCTCGGTGCTAGAGCCTGGCGCAGCGGAGAGATGCTCTGCTGCTGCTGCTTGACAGGCTTGTAACCAGATTCCAGTTTGTGCTGCGTTGCCCCTTCGTGTAACCCTATTAAAGAGCTGTAAATAGTAATATAAATGATGTTACAGTCATTTGTTTTGATGTATCTGAGCCTTTAATAAATCAGCTGCAGCTTGGTTAATAGGAATATGAGAGTGTGGTGTTTGTTGCCAGCAGCTGCTAGTAAATTACAATGCAGTCATCTGTTTTACAAGGGAATTAAATGTTTGTTCTCTTGCTCCCTCTCCCTCGCTTTTTGTTGTTGTTTTTGTTTTCAGAGCATCAGGATTGTGCAGGAGCCACTGTTCTTTGCTAGGTGTCCTCTTTACTCTTTTTACACCTGGCCTGGGTGGCAGGGAAAGCACCTGCAAGGAGAGTGGAGTCATTGCAACGTGTCAGCTCCGTATCCCAGCATCGCTGCGTGTGTGTGTCCTCCAAAGTGGCGGTTGTTGCATTGGATTGTGCTTGGGTAACAATTTTTCTTGTGGATTGTGAGCAGCATTTGGTCCTGGGACCTACAATGCGGACCTGAAAGAGCTGAGCTGAAGAAGTGATTTCCTCAGTGGGCAGTTGTAATAGCCTGGTTTCGTGTTGGACCAGCCCTGCCTGGTGCCAGCCTGATACACTTCCCTGGCCCGAGGCTTTTCCAGGCTTTAGGACTGTCTGGAATGGACTCGGAGATAATTGTGTGTCTGGTGGCACAGACGTGTCAGTCAAAATGAATTACTTGTTTCAGTTTCCTCTCTAGGTCGTGGTCAGAACCGAGTGCTTATAGTCACTGTGGGCTGAGATAATGTGCTTGGGTGATTGTTTTAGCGAGACCTCCACTGGTAGCTGGCTGAGTTGAGGAAAGCATCAGACCTCAGAGAAGCCTCTTGTCACGACACTTTTCCTTAGCACCACTCCACCAAAAGGCAATCATACTATCAGAGCCATCCTCTGGGCTCCATCCCTTTGCTCTGTCCTCTCACGAAGCAGTTGCATGGATCTTTTCAAATCTCAGTATTGCAAAATACTGGCTGGGGAGGAGCAGCAGAGCATCTCTCCATTGCACCAGCTCTAGCACTGAGTTCCTCTCTATCATTTCCAACCATTGCCTGCAAAATGCTGTGCCAGGGGAGGTTTCGGATGGATATTAGAAAAAATTTCTTCCCAGAAAGGGTTATCAAGCATTGGAACAGGCTGCTCAGGGAAGTGGAGTCACCATCCCTGGAGGTGTTTAGAAGTGTTGCTGAGGGACATGTTTTTAGTGGTAGTTTTGATAGACTTAGGCTAATGGTTGTACTCCATGATTTTAGAAGTCCCTTCCAACCTGGATGATTCTATGATTCTATTCAATGAAAATTAATCTCATCTGTCACTGCTGTCATTAAAGCTAGATAAACACATAAATGCAATCTGAAAGTTATCTGAATTAATCAGTATAGCTCCTAGAATTCCATAAAAAACTTCTGATTTCTTTACTTGGCGGAGGAGGATTTGGCTAGGCTCTTTATATCATAAAATGTTTCCATACTATAACACGGTGCTGCTTCTGTCTCTCACTGCAGCTGTGTAATAAATAACATATCCAGACCCAAAATGACATCAGGTTTGCCAAATATTGCAATTAAAGTACAACATAGAAGTTGGGGTTTCTATATTTTCTGATACTTTTCCCCCTGGCTTTCAGCAGCATCCTGCATTTCCCAGTGTGGCAACACCTAGTGCTGAGCAGGGAGCAGCTACATCTTTCTGGAGGTGTTTGTGTTAACGAAAATGGTCCTCCAGCAAAGAAGGGCAATCCCACCTGGGCTTGGCTTTGGGCTTGGAGCTCAAGTGGGTGTTCTTAGTGTCCACAGGGAGCTGGGAAAATGCTTCAGAGCTTTAGTTTGACTGGAGCAGTGCGTATCTCCTGTCTCAGTTTAAAGGCTCAAGGAAGGAGCTGCACTGGACACGCTTCTGCAGGTGGACGCTGAGTTTGCACTCAGGATATGTTCACTGGAAAGTGTGTGCAATCCAAGGATAACAGCATGAATCTTTGCAGCCTTATCTTTATTTATTAATATTTTAAAGGAGAAATAATGGCACTTGTTGACGTAGATACTGTTCCTTAGAGACTTATTATTAATCCTTTTGTTTATGTCTTGTGGTCTGTCTTAGAGGGATCTCTTTGGTTTCTGAGAGTGGTTTTCATGCAAGGTTGCACTACATAATACATTTGAGATCTGATTTGGAGAAATAATAGTATAAAATTAATATGACTAGCTTTTGTCAACTCCCAAACGTAAGTTTTGTGGAAGGTGACATTGCCTCAGAGATGAATGCCCTGGATGTTTGGTCCAGTGACCACTTAGATCCACAATGTGGTGGTGGTCTTTTTTATATATTTATTTTATTTCTATTTTAAGAATAAGTGTATTCTACTCAGAAATCAAGCCCAAACCAGTAATACTTAAGCACGTGTACGTGTTTTAATGAAGACCATGAACTTTAAGAATGCCTGCATGCCTGGTGTTAGTACCTTTTGAAAGTAAAATTCCCCTATGGAAAAATGATTATCAATAAATAGCAATTGAATTTGAAAGGGGCAAAGATTTCTGGTGTAACTCTGGCAGGGGCCGTCTCGGTTTCCCTGCTGAAGTGGATGGCTGGAATCCTGCACAGGTCAGTGGTACAGAACAAATCTCGTAGCGGAGGTTTGTTTTCTTTGCACTGAGCAGCTTGGCTCTGCATCATTAAATCTCAAACTGCTTTGCAGAAATCAGGGCTGAGCGCCCACTCTTGTCATGAGTCTTGCAGTTTGCACGTTCTGGTGAGCCGATGCATTGTAAAAAGAACATCATTGTACTAAAGTTCGTTGGAGGCAGTACTTTTAAGTCCAAAACTTAGATTTTATGGAAGGTTTTTTGTAACTCGTAGTCTCTGCGAGGTTTCCAGGGGAGTGGGTCCCTCTCCCACGTGGCTTGGCTGACTGGCTGATGTTCTCCAGACACGCTTTACGAGCTCAGCCACAAATTTATAAGGATGAATTAAAATGACTGTATTTCATACTTCCACAGACTGGTGTTTTCTATTTAAAAGCCAAATGAGTGTGGGCTGTGGTTTCTGAGGAGCCAAGCCCCAAACTCTGGTTTCTAGCTGCAGTCCCTTTACTGGGACATTCACACATGGTGCCGTGGCTCCGTGTCCCTGCTGGAGCATGGAGCTTTGGAGGCATCCCATGTGCTGGATGGAGCCCTCCCTTGTGGGGTGCCCTGTTTCTGGTACCCACTCTGAAGCAGCAATGAACTGGCAGCGTGATTCCCGCCCATGTGTGCGGGGCTAAAGACAGTGGTTGAGCTGAGACTGAAGATTTGCTTCATTCTGCTGCGCTACCGGGCAGTTTCTGTGTTATTCTGTTCTTTCCCTGGAGTGTCTGCCCACTTGAGCTGCTGACAAAAGGCAACCTCTGATGGCTCTTGTCCCCCTCCTGTAAAGAGCTGCTGCTGAGACAGTCGTGTGAATCTCTTCCAAACTGATGTCACGGTGAAGCTTTTCCTCTCATTTAAAGTGTGGAGGTTGTTGTTTGCCTTTTCCTGCTGTTCTATCGACTGAAGTAGGGAGGGTGTGTATGTGCCTAAATGATTTTCCGTGTGCTGGATCGAATGCCCAGCAGCGTAAGCTTGTTTTTAACAAATGCACAAGCAGTAGCAATCCGTGCTCCTATGGCAGAGCATCACCTACTTGCTCTGCCTCACGATTTGTGTGTGGTTTGGGCAGGATTAGATTTGCTCAGTGCCCTGGTCACAAGTAGAGTGCAAAGAGGATAAATGAAGCACAACCAAAGTGGGCAGCTACCTGAGGGTCTGTATTAAAAATAATGAAAATGATAAAGACAATCTGTAAGTAAGCATGAAATCTCTCAACAGAGATGTGAAAGTTCTCATCTGTAGCTGTTGGGTGTTTGTGGGGGATCTGTAAAGCATCTGGACAAGAGATATGAAGGGAAGGTAGAAGCTGTTGTTACTCCTGCTTTATGCCACCTCCAGGACTCTCTGCAGTCACCTCGTGGGACTGTGCTCAGGAAGGAGAGTTCAGGAACCGTGTCCAGTGCAATGCTGTGGTTTTGTGACTTGACTTTGCTGTGCCCTTGTTGTGCTTGGATTTCTCAGCGTAGCGGTTACTATCGCTGCTGAATCGTGCTGATCTGGCTCCATCCACTGATGCTCTTGATTGGGTTTTGATGCCCAGTGGGGAAGTGCCAGCTCTGAGAGCTCTGGGTTGTCACTGGAGACCGTGAGATGGGAGGACTAGCAAACTGCAAAGGTTCTTCGAGTTAAAGGCACCTCTGGGCTTTGACAGTTCTGTCGTGGGCTTTGAATCTGGGAGACCAATTTTTCAATGGCAACAGAGAGGGTGGTCAAGGTCTGCTACGTTCCCGGAAAGGCTGGAATAAGCAGCCCATGATGCCGAGTGTGCTCATGCTCCTCTGCAGCCCTGGGAACTGCAGTGCTGGCATCTGCCTCCCTCAGCTGGAGATTATCTCCAAATAGTTATCTCCAAGTGATCTGAGCAAAAACTCAATCTCTGTGCTTAAGAGAGTAATGTCTGCGTAAACAGGGATGCTCTCTGACAACTGCACTGAACTCTGGGATAACTCACTGATGATCAGTGCTTTACAGATTAATGTTGTCAGGTAAATGGGATTGGAATTACATTCTTGGAGTAGTTTACGTTGCGGCACTTTCAATTTACATTAATTTCAGGTCAAGGTAACTTTTCTCTACCCTGTTGCCAAAGGACAGAGAATCAGAAGGCAGTCTCTGGCACCCCAGTTCTTTGTGGATCCTGTGTTCAAGGCAGCTTGCTGGAAATAGTTTTTCCAGGAGCTTGAATAAATCAGACTTAATGTATGAAGACTTGAAATGCATTTCCTAGGCTGTAGGAATATATATTTTGTAACAGATGCCATACAAATGCCTTGTGTCCTGTAAAAATATATAGACATTTTGAATGTGATGAGAAATTGCAATTTATAAGAGCATCAAGATTCTTCAAGCCAAAAAGCTACAGACAGTTGTAAGAAAGATTGTCTTGTCTGTCAGTGCAAATGCTATTATAGAACTGAATCATAACTGGCTGCACTTGACTAGCTGTGTCTGAACTTCTGTCAGCTGCTACACACAGCTCTATTCTCTTCCTAGGGATTTTTTTTCCCCCCTTCCCCCTGGGAACTTGGCTGTGCTTGTTCTCATATGGAGATCCCTGCTATGGCTACGGCATTTTGTTTAGATATTTAAGGTGTTTCTGTTTGCTGCATTAAGACTTAGTGGAAAACTTGTCCAGCATAAACTCAGTTCTGACTGATAGAAATCAGCTGTGCCGGGTGGTGGTGGTTTCTGTTCCTCAGCTTTCAGCATGGAGGGGACAATTCTGTTGAAATAGCTGAATCCTGGCCCAAAACTTCAGCTACAATCAAACATCACTTGCCGAGTTTCCAGAAAAGGTGGTTAATGCTCTAAATTTTATTTAGCTTTGGGGTTGGTTTTCACCAAATGTTGAAACACAGGAAGGATGTCTTCTGGTGTCGGAGGGCTTTCTCATTTAGACTGTGACCTGGAACTGAGAACCTCTTCTATCTCGTGTGGGACACTTTCTGGCAAGATTTCCCATCCTGTTACGAGTGGCATGAGTTGAGCATTTTGACTTATTCAGAATTCCCACCAGCTTTCAAGAAGCCTAAAACCAGATTTTGACAATGGCTGTAATGCATTCCAGTGACTTCAGGAACGGTGATACGGGTATTCCCAAGGCTTTTTGTCCTAGAAAAATCAGGTCATTTTAGTTAGCAGTTATTAGTGTGATGTTAAGCCTGAATGTCACTAAGAAAATTTGAGAGATTCCATGGGGTAGTTTGGCTGGAGGTGTAGAAACTGACCCGAGACCTGGGGCCAACCCACACAGTCAGCATAGCTGGCAGAGCTTTCAAATCCAAGTTGTGCTTGAAACATCACGCCAGCCAACTTGACTCCTCCCAGGTCTCCCTTGGAATCTTACTTTTTATTGCAAATTAGCCCATCAAAGCTATCTACAAGTAGCTGCAGTGGAGTGTATCTGTGCATTTAAATACAGGATAGCCATCTGAACTTCAGTAATTATGTTGTAGTAGTCTGGCCGAACAATTTAAATATCGTAAATCTTTCTGACAATGTAAAAAATGCCTTCGTTCTGCCATCCAAAAATCTGCCCTTTCCCCACCCCCCTTTTCTTTTAAGCAAGTGGTTGCTGTAGAGTCTGCTATTGAAGCACTGGGGTTAAGAGGGCTCAGCTGTATGACAAGCTGGTGGTTAAATGCCAGGGATAACATGCTTTCTGAAACTATTTTTTTTTTTGGAAATTTAGTACATGAATAGTGTGGTTTAAATGAAAAAAAAAAAAAAAAAAAAAAAAAAAGATTGTCACCAAAAAAAAAACCCCCCCTGGAAAAATTT
>VXBW01007872.1:815351-838593 GCA_013400375.1 Thinocorus orbignyianus | reverse complement strand
AAAAAATAAAAAAAAAAGGTTGTCAGCTAAAAGCAAAGCCTGCCTTGGAAAACTTATAAATAATGACAAAGTATCAAAATATTAAAAAAACAAACAAACAAATCCTCCCCCAAAGAAAAAGAAAAAGTTCCTGTAAATAGCATTAAAAAGTTCACTGACAAATATTTGTGCTATGTCAACATTAGTTGAAACCCCTGGCATGTTTACCTTGGGTAATAGTGTTGTTTTCCCTTAAGTAGGATATTTATTTTTAATGAAACCCCAGTAATGAGACCAAGGAGCTTCTACCCCTCACGCTTTCTCGCCTCCACCCCATCCTTAGGAGAGAAGGCTTGTTTGCTAATTGTAATCCAGGAGACCGGAGTGAAGGAAGCCTCTAAAATCCCTTTTTAACTCCCAGGAAATAGTGCGAGTGTTGTCAGCGTGCCGGCACGGCACTGAAATTACATTGACCTCCTCAACTGGAACAGCTCTCGTTTAGCAGCTCCTTCACTTAGCCTGGAACTCTTCTGCAGGGAGCCCAAAACCTTGAACTCAGGGCCTGCCTGGGTGAGGGACGGGGCACCCCTGGCTACTTTTGATGTTGCTGGGAAGCGTGGGTGCTCAACGGGCTATGAAAATCCAACCCTTGGCGTTCGGAGCACCTTCGGCAGAGGACTGGGAGCTCTGAGGTTAACACCCGCCTCGGAGGTCAGCCCCCTCGGCTGGTGGAGGAGCCCAGACTCATACAAACTCCCTGCCCATCGCTTTAATCAATAAACTGGAATTCAGGACTGCTGTGAGTAATGCCTTTGGGGGGTGATGGGGACTTAAAGGAAGCTGAAAAATGGTTATGGAGCAGAAAACCTGGGAATTAAGAGTAGATCAACGCTTAAATTCCATTCCTGGCTTTCTTCCCAATAACCACACGACATTGGACATGCCGCTTGTTCTCTCTGTGCTTTCATTTGTCTTTTCTGAAACAGACCTAAGCCCTTTTTTGTGGGATTTTTGTTGTTGCCTTTTTTTTTTTTTCCTGTCTGCCTTTCTGGAGGCAAGCTGGGGAGGTTTCAGGTTATAAACTTGTTGCGCCACACAATTAAATGGCAGTGTTGTCCATGGATTTTTAAATCACCTGCAATTTGGGCATTCACGCTCCCATTTTAGCAATCCAGGGTAGTGCTAATTCCCATGCTGCTTCAAAACAAATTTTTTCAAAATCATAAATCCCTGGCATACAAATTTAGCCCTTAGCACGGGCTGATTTGATTCATCTAAAACTCAAGCAGTGTTTTCAATTAGTGGACTGTTCATTGTCACAAGGCTTGTTTTAGCTTGGTCCTTAATTTAAAGGAAAAACTTAATTTTTCAATGTTTGGATTAAATGACACATTTTAATTCTGTAGATAACCCCCAAAATATTGTACTCGGAGTCAGTAAGTGACAATTGCTAAGTGAGAAATATTTTACTTGTACTAGGAAGACATTCATCAGAGTAGATTTTTATACTCTCTTTCCCTGTTACAGAGTTTATTATGCAGATACAGACGAGTCTTTTGATAACAACAGTGGGAATGGTTCTGGTTTTACTCAAATTTTATTAGGCTCTTTTTTGAGCAATAATTCAGCAATAACCCCACAGTAGCAAATAGTTGTGTAAGGGGCTGTGGTCTCCTGTGGGCTTATTATAGAGAGGGAGGTATTTCTTGACTTGGCATTACCGCATAGTTTAGCACTATTTCATTCCCAGAACACTGGAGAGTTTGTTTCTGATTTAAAGGTATCGTTGCATTTAAATTTGGGGAATTGAATAGGTTTGAAAAGATACAGGTTGGAATATGAGGGGGGTTGTTAGCTGGCTGTGGGCTGCTGCCAGTATTTAGTCTCTGTGCGTGTGGTTACCCATTTCCCAATGCACAGAGGTGATAAATGCAAATATCAACATGTGATATTTTCCGTTTACTCTGCCAAGTTGTAAACAAAGCTCTCAGTTGGATATGATCCCTTTTCAATAATAAAATATTTAAGAGCTACATAGGGCTTTTCATTTTCGAGGTGAAGTCAAGCTAGATCGTGCCTGTTAGTGTAGCCCCGGTACAAGGGGACACAGCCCTTGTCTCAGAAGACCCTTTCCTGCAGAGACCTTCCCTCGTGACAAGCAGAACTCTTCCTCCAGCCAGATACACAGCTGAAATGAAGAGGAAATGATTTTGTGCTTCTGCAAACGGTGTTTGTTTTTTCCTGACATATCAAAATGGCACTGTTTTGTCTTAGGACAAAAGAAAGAATATTCCCAACAAAATTTTGAAATTAATTTTGTTGAAGTCATTCCACACCCCAAAATAGCCATTGCAGAAGCACAAAAAGAGTATAGAAGCCCTCCACTCTAAAATATGTGGGTGTTTTCTGGGCACCAGTTAGTTGAACAAGAGCTGGAATACACAGGTCAACTGAGCTTTCTGCCAGACTTGAACCTCGTTCTCCTAAATCTGGGATGGCAGTCGGTATCTGTGTTCGTTGGGTTGAGGGGTGACTGCGGGAGGTGTTTAAATGTTTGTCTTCCTCTGGCCATTTCTCCACTTAAAATCTCTTAGAATTTCCATGTGGGAAGTGGTTCCCTCCGTCCTCTGCCCACTGATCCTTTCTGGGGAATGGGGATGCATCTTGTGAGTACCTGGAAGAGTTTAAAATAAATATTTAACTAAATAAAAGGAAAGTCTTTGTCTCTGGGACAGGCAGTTGGAGGTGGGTATGTGTCTTCATGCGAAATAGTCGAAGCAGAGTATTTCTTATTAATTTGATCATCTTTTTCTGGGAGTAAGAAAAGCTTATTCCATAATAGTTTGGTTCTATTTCTGAAGTGGTTTTAGTTAGCTCAGTATAAAGAACTTTTATTTTAGAGTACAATAGTCTCCTCAGGGAACTGGTTGGGAATAGCAATTCAAGAATAAGTGCCTATGCAGACAGCCTCTCTCCCCTTTGGTTATTTGCTTTTTCTTAAGCCCCAATCTGCAGGATCACATCTGCATGCCCATTTAAAACATCATTTCCTTTGCACAGAAGCACTACTATGGCTAAAATTTAATTCTGATATTTAACTGAATGAAATTGCTTGCAGATGACTGTTTGAAAGAGAAACAAACCACATCCTTGTGTGCTGCTGCACTTTGGAGGATTTGCGAAATATTATACTAATGCAAAGAATGTGAATCCCCCCTCTCTGAAAAATCCAACTAAATAGTTTGATTTTACTCATTCAAATTATACCACCACGGTTTTCTTCAAAAATCATGTCTTGTTATTGTTGTCATACAATTTGCAGCCAGCAGAAATTGCAGTGAGCAAATTTATCCAGAAGTAGTACTGTCTTTTGTTTAGATTCATGCTGAACCTACCGCAGCGTCTGCTTCAACACAGCTTCAAGGACAGATAAAAATTGCCATGAAGTATTTCAGAAATAATTGCAGTGAAAATTAGATATTTTTCCTATATTATGCTGCTTTTAGGTGACTGAAAGCACCTTTTATCCAGTAAGTCAGACTCAAGTAGGGACTGCGAAGTAAGCTGTGCTGGTCCACTCCGAACGGCACAGGGATCACATTCCAAACATGAATAAGACCAGTTTCCTCTCAGATGGGTGCAGGAAAGAGAGAAGGTGTGAGGGGAAGTTGTTCCAAGTCACTTGGCAAGCCCGTGGTGACACGGATGCTTTAATTCACAAAACACTTGAGGGTTTTATATCTTCACTGGTACCTGGTGCAGATTTTGAAATTGTTTGCTTGGGTTTCAGGTCATGTCAACTGCCCTTCCCCACATCTACCGTCCTGTACAGCTTGGATCCTGAGAGCTGTTCTGTTACCATTTGTGTTTTTAAAAAGCAGTAGCTCCATGAAATGCTCTTTGGACTGTTTTACTGTCTCTGTGCTTGATTTCGCTGCTGACGGTGAAAGGGGAGCAGAGATGTTAGAAGAAATTAGGGATTGGGCTACTGTCGGGTTGTCACTGCTCAGTTTGTGCGGGGCTGGCAGGGCTGCAGGGGTGAAGTTGTCTCTTGTGGAGCTTTGCAGGGCTTCCAGCAGCAGCGGGAGCTGCCACCTCTTTGCAGTACACACGGGTGGCAGGTATGTGCCAGAGGTGCTTCTCTGTGTAGCCAGAAAGGCGCAGCGGGACCTACATCAGCAGTTTCCTCATTTGAGGAGTTGCGGTTTTCCTTCCCAACGTCTGTGTGACAAAATGTGGTGTTTTCTGTAGAGCCTAAGGAAAGAAATGCAGCACAGGTGGGTGAAATAGTGATGCCACTGCTTTAACCCTGCTGCAGTCTGACTTCATCCCCTTTAGAGCCAGACAGAGCAGGCGAATCTTTGGCATTTTCCAGTTGAGGAGCATCTCCCAGTACCATCCATGGTACTCATTTTGAAGTCTAAGACCTTTGGAGGAAAGGTTCTTTTCTGGTGATATTCAATATATAGTAGTTTTGTACTCTGATCAAATTAGCCTGGGAGCAAACTAAGTAATGTTTTCCACTCAAGGTGCTGTGCTCCTGGAAGGGCTGATGCCTCTGGTTGAACTTCTGCACACTGTGACTCATCTTAGAATAGAGGTTGACATTTTGGTGGTAACCTGTGTTATGTTCTTATTATAGCATTTGCGAGCTCTCTGTAGGGTAATCTTTAAAACTGATCTCTCCTTTGCCTTTAATCTTTCTGTTTGGTTTTACCCTTCTCTTTCCTTCTATTTATGGGCTTGGTTTTTTTCTTTTTTGCATGAGATGTCTGGGTGGTTTCAGTGATTCTTATCCCAGCCTTCCCCACTTTGTTCTGTTCTGCTCTTCTTTATTCCCTTGGGGGATTTTTCTTCTCTGCAGCTTGTTTCTTCATTCTGCTATTTCTTTCTCAGGGTGTTCCTCACATCTGGCTTCCATCCCTGGTTCCCTCCTCACTCAGATCAGGACCAGGTCTCGGGTCCTGTTGGTGAGGAAAGACTTCTACGTAGGGAACCCAGAAGAGCTGCATGGTTGAGGCTGTCATTCCTGGGCAGGACTTTTTCTTGGTGCTTCCTTTTCCAGCCTGTTTCCCATCAGATAGCATCAATAATACAGCTTATGGTACAGCACAGAGCTCCCGTAAGGTTTTAGGGCTTGTTTCCAGGCTCAGTTAACCAAGGTACCAGGTCATCACTGTTAGACCTCATTCTTACTTTCAAGGCAAATACTTCAGAAGGGAGCTCAAATAGAAGCTTTGGTAGCTTTAAGAAATGCTGGTGTATATGGATTAACATTCTGCTGTAGGTGAGGTAATTAATTAGGCAAGAGAAAACAGTCTTTAGTACATTGCTGTGATAATTAAGAATGGTAAATCTGCCACTGGTAATCTAGGCTGGGAATGGAAAATTTCAATTGTTCAGCATTAACCTGTTAAGTTTTTGTCTGTTTGCAGGCTTGCTTTCCCTCCCCCCTGTACTCCTTTCTCAGCTTGCACTAAGGTGAAGCGCAGGAGCATGGAGGCCTTTCTCAAGGCACTTGCTTAACCTTTAAAAAACCACTGACATTTACAGGAGGTGCTTCTTTCAGACCAGCCGCCTGCTTTTACACCACATTGCTGTGCTTGATGGGCAGAGTCTCTCAGAAAACACCCAGCACACCATTAACAAAGCCTTGCAGGATGATAATCATCTCGTGGCGTTATTCTGAGAACTGTTTTGTAGGAGAAAAATCAAAATGTTCTTAGTAAACCCTCAGCACTTGATTCCTGATCTGTTTGGCCAAGGAGCCCAGTGTGCTGGCATCGCATGGCATCATCTCCTGAGAGCTCTGCTTGTTTTGGGTGGTGGAAGGATGGGGTTCCTTGCCTGAAAAGTTATTTTTTGAGTTTAAGATGGATGCTTCTGATGCTGAGATTATCTGTTGATGGTCAAAATGAGGGTCATCTAAACTTCAGAAAGTCACAAAGGATGTGTGTGTGTGTGTGTGTGTGTATCTCACTAGTACTTAAACCAGCTGGAGTAGTGTGTGGTCTCTGAAATCAGACGTGTTAAGCTAGATGTGTAGCTTCTAATGATGTACCAGATGCAGCAAGTTGAATACAATTTCTATATACCTAGGAAATTAAAAAGTCTTGAAAACCAAAGTTGTTGGTAGTATACACACGGTTCCATATTGTGAAGGAATCACTCCTGCTGAAGGCCCTGTGCTTTTCCTGAACGTGCACGAGGTGTATGTGTGTGTGTATATATACACACATATATATATATATGCATGAGGTATATATGCTCTGGTACCTTATCCCATGATTTGCATGAAAAGTTCATTTAAGTGCCTTTGTCTGTTTTTTACTGGTAGGCTTCCTGGTATGAATGAATAACGGATTTATAGCTCATGTGTTAAATATGATATATATGTTGTGTTTTTTTGATATACCACATTTTCAATGCTGCCTTTTATGCACAGCCCCTCTAAGGACTAAATAGACCAGGATGTCTCAGTGGGAGAAGAGACAGAGGGGAAAAACACAGCTATAAATAAGGTTTTATGTGGCTCTACTGAAATTACAGCCAAGGTTTAAATGCTTGATTGTTGAGATACCACATTTTGGTTTGCCATCTGATAAGTGTTTTATCTTGGAGGGATTCTTTAAAGCTATCTTTTATACATCTCTAGTTACCATATACTTGAAATTTAATAACAGCGATGGTGTTTTAAAGAACTGCACGTTTCATGGATGTTAAATGCAGGGAAGAAAGAAAATCTAGTAAGTCCGTCAGATAGGAATGGCAAACTTCGTTTGGATGCTGGGCACCTTCTGATTTATTGGGTTAGAAACTGAGTTTTTAAGGGCAGTTGTGATGGGACAGCAATGCAAGGGAATATTTTGTCACGCCTGCAAATAGTTTAGCAAGTAGGAATTTGCAGGTGATAGAGCTCAAAAATGCTATTTTTTCCCCCTTCAAAGTGGACCAAAAGCATAGTAGGAAGCATGTTATCCGGATACTTTCCTTTGATTAAGTCTGTGTGGCAAAAGGGATGATAAAGTTTTGTGGTGCTGTGAGAAGGGAATCCTTTTCGGCTGGGCTGACACATCAACCCTCTGGTAAGGGAGAAGGATAGTCACAGCAATTTCATGGCTGGTAAAATCTAACAGCAGAGACTTCCACTGAGCAAATACGTGTGCTTCCATTTGGGATTCACTAAGGGGGAAAGCAATTAATGATCCACTTCTAGGAAAAAAAGAAGGAAAAAACCCATTAGCGATATTCTGAGGTGTTTGCTCCTTTCCCTCGGGGGCTGTGAAACTGGTCCCTCGGCACTGCCAGGCTGGGACTGGGATCTGCTGGTTGTGACAGAGGGTGTCCCTCCTGATGGTCCTTGCATATGAACAGGAGGAGGCAGAAGTCCTTCTGATTTGATGGGCTCACCCTTTAGAGTTGACTTTTTAATTTTTTTTTTTTGAATGACTCTGCTGGAGTATAAGTATGTCAGTGTCTATTAAAGCCTGCAGTTGTGCTCAATGAGAAGTCACATAACTAATGAATAAATCTCATTCTGTTTTTTTGACCTTTTACTGGGCTCTGTGGCCTTTGCCTGACTGATGACTTTTGCAGGTACTTTAAATGCTATTTTTTCCACCAGTATTTATCTCAGCAGGATGTTGATGGCCAAAGAGCAGCAGTGCTGGATCAGGACCCCAGAGTGGCAGCACAACAGAGGGAGAATTCCTGCATTTAGAAATGGGTGCTTTTTCTTTTCCAGGTTACTGGTGAAACAGAGAGAGAGAAACTATGAATTGGAGCTTTGTCAAGTTAAGAGACTTGACATGAGCACTTTGTGTTACAGTATCTTTGCTTACACTGGATTACCTTGTACAGATGCTGGGGAGTTCAGTCAGAAAGAATTCCACAGTTGTAGTTGGTCATAGGTTTTAGCCTTGTGTTTGCAAAGAGTAGTCCTTGAGTTCAGGCATGGCTTCCTTTTAAAATATTTTCTTGTTTAAAATGGATGGGGAAAAAAGAAAGAAATGAAAGATGAGCTACTGCTCATCTGATGCCTGGGCTGTGCTCTGAGCCACAGAACGCAGGACCCGCCAGTCTGACAGAGCGGGGCTTTGTTCTAGTTTGCTGCCATGAATATTGGCTCTAACTATTAAAAAATTTGCAAACGTCTCCTTACTGCAGTGTTCCTGGGTATGTGAAGGTGAACGGCAGCTGGGAGTCAATAAGACATTTCTTTTTGCATGAAGTGCTATGGATTGCCCAGCAAAACTGCTTACATAACTTTAATTCCTCCTTCGGAACGCAGCTGGCAGTGATGGCTGTTGGAGGGGGAGCAGGAGGCAAGATGGGCTTCTTGTTGTCTTTGCTACAGCTTGATGCTGTTTGGAAATCGCTAAACATCCCTTCTTTCCTTGTCCTGCTCTGCGCTGTGCGAGCTTTCCGTGTGCCCTTTGGCTGTTTGTTCCCAAGGGCCACTGTTTCTGGATCAGTTCTTACCTGTCAATCAGTTCTGTCTCAGCACTGATTTGTGCTGTTTCCCTGTTCCCTCCCTGCCTGCTGTCTTTTACAGGCTCTTTTATGTCTCCCCCCTCCTCAGACCCTGTGCTGCCCGGGGGCTTCTTTGGGCTGATCTCTCTGATTGCTGGAAGGTGTTTAAGGCTTCTCATAAAGCCCTTTTGTGCCTGTCCTGATGCTTAAGGTTTCCTAGAGCTTCGCAGTCCCTTCCTTTCACCTTTCCTGGCCATTTTCAGCCTCCTGAGGTGACTCACTTCTTCTCTGTCCATCAGATGTTTTTCTTCGTAGTTCTTCTCCAGTCATTTTAATTTCTGCTCATCTTCTGTTCCCTATGAATCTGTCCTTGCTTTTACTGTCCCTAAGAAAGGATGATAACATTAAGACTTGACACCCAGTTTGTGCCTCTTTCTCTTTGATTTCACAATTCTTCCCTGAGCACCTGGCCAAAGCCCCCTCATACCCTGCTGTGCTCTTGGGTCCAAGGAGACCCTTCTCTTGCCATCTTGCTCCATCTGCCCATGCCAGTACTTCTGGGTGCAGTGGCACTCATCGCTGCCTTGTTAAGTGGCCACAGCAGCTTTTACTCCTCTTTGCAGAATCACATATTGCTATGAAAAGTCATTTCATGTTAACTTTTTTCCCTTAATCATCTTTATCATCCAGCTGAGTTTTGATACTGCTCCGTTCCCTAAACTAAGGATACTCTTCGTGCTTAGTATCATTCGAAACCAAGATGTAATTGCATTCCTTTGCCATCTACTCTGTGTTAATCCTCCAAAAGAAGTGTTTCGCTCATCATCTGAGCCAGTGGTTTTAGTATGGGCTGTGAAACCCTCAATCTTTTAATTTTCTGCATGGAAGCAGAAGGGAGAGGGAAGCAACTGTGCAATTCATCTGCTGTGTAACAGATATGCATTGAATTGATGTGCATTACCAAATCAGTGTGTTGTGTTGAGGAATGAAGGAAAGCAGAGAACTATACCAGGATTAAGCTTTCTTTTGAACTGACATGAAAATCCTGCCAGTTGCTAATGCTAGATTCCCTTCTGACCACTGCAGAACACAAGTCTGTACGCTGACTCGTCTCGGCTAACAGGGGTCCGCTTAAACTGCCGCGCAGAGATTACGGAAGCAAAGCCAGCCTGATTTCATATTACAGTCTGCTGAGAGACACCAGCAGTTGTGATTCCACTCCCATATCAATGGAGAGAGGAGGTAGAAAATGGAGAGAGATGGTTAGAAATGCTAAATAGTGATATACTGGAAAGTGCACATAATTCATGGGCAGGAGGAATAGGATTGTTTTGCCTCCTGTCCCATTTTGATGGCGTTGCGACCATTGAGAGAAGTTTAAAAAAAAATTGAGAAACAGTAAATGAGAAGTTTTCTGCAGACCAACCATCCTTAGTGTCTTCTAGAAGCTGCAAGAGTCTGTCATTGTTGTCTTGGTCTTGAAGCTTGCCTTTGAACGTGTTGGGTGATAGGAGGGAGCCCACGTGTTCAGCACCCACTTGGTGAGGCTGGGTCTCTGCCATCTATTCCCAGTGCTGTTTTACCTTTCCCTTCTGAACTTTGTTACTTCTTTTTGTGTTCTGTTTAATGAGACTGTCACCCCGGCTCTTGTAGTGGCACCATGAGCCTGTAACTGGAGAAGCAGTGAAAAATCAGGGGTTTAAGTAACCTGCTGTAGATAGGGCATGTCCCTGTGCCCCAGGGTATGTGTGTCTCTGGTTAGAGCAGGTGCTGGGCAGCGCTGGGACGGGCAGCCAGAGGTAGTATAAGGGTAGAAGCCACGTTTTCTCTCTTCCCTTTCTTTTCTTAACCAAAGATCACGTTTTGATCTTGTCTTGTCTTTAAGAGTAGGTTCAGGCTCTAGTGAGTGGTGTAACTGCAGCAGTTCCAGCCGGTCTCACCTGACTCCTCCTTGTGTCCCCTAAAAATTGTCTGTCACCCATCCCAGCCAAAACATTTCCATGCCGTTGTGCTTCCTTGTAAAGACTATTCACAGCTAAAGGGAAAGGCAAGAAGTGTCACTTGAAACAAAAGCCCTACTTAAAGCACTGTAAAACGTAATGTGCTAACAGGTTTTCCTAAATCTTTAACAAAAGACTACTTAAAAAGAGTTCAGCTGCTGTTGCCAGGGGACTGTGGAGACTGTTGTCTCTGTTACGGTGAACCTCCAGCTGCATTTCTCTGTTTAATAGCTGTTGATGACAAGGTCATGTTCACACCTTTGAATTTCTGGGCCCTTGTGGCCACTAGAGACCAACCCAACACTTTCCGTGGTTCATATTGCTCCTGAAACTGAACTTCTCTCTGCTGTGCACAGAGAACTGATGCAGCTGAATACAAACTCAGGTACACGTACACCCCGTCATTCCCTCCTCCTCTCTGTATGGTGTCTCTCCTCTACTTGTTGGCTGTTGCAAGCACTAAATATGTGTGTCTTGGCACTTCCTACAGAATAATAAGTACTGGCAGTAGCTGAATGATTTTCAGGTAGATCCTAGTTCAGTTATCCAGTGTATTCAGATCTATTAATAGGGACTTGCAGCCTTGGATTTTCAAGAAAAGACAATTCTCATATGGCTCAGAACTCAGAGATGTTATGCGTGGTTTTGGTAATAAGTTTGTTTGCCTTCCTCCCTTACTGCTTTTTCATGATGATCCAAGATTGCAAGCCAGAGTTAATCTATTCAAATATGATGATAATTGAGCTAGAATCTAACCCGAAGACATTCAGACATTGCTGTATGTCTGCGTTGAGTACTGGGTTCTTCACTGTTAAAAGGAATGCATTTTATTTTTCTTCTGCCCTGTCTTAAACGCATAGTTCTGCTTTGGAATGAGATTGCCTTCATGTCTCTGTAGGATGAAAACAAATATCAGAAATACAAGCAAATGCAGTGTGAACTTGCACTGGATGGTCACTGGTTCCTACACAGTATGGAAGTATTGCAGACCAGCCTGGTTGGGCTTGGAGCAACCTGGTCTGGTGGGAGGTGTCCCTGCCCAGGGCATTTGGCACTCGACGATCTTTAAGGTCTCTTCCAGCTCTGACGTTCTGTGATTGCGTGTGCTGCTTTCTTGGCGAAGGCTAAAGTTACATACCCATCCAGTTCTTACCCACCCATCTACTGCAGAACCAGGTGACTGTCCAGCTGGTGTGGACATCCACAGAGGTGACTGCATTCAGGAGTGCTGCAGAAATCAAAGGGGCTTCTTCTGGATGTTTTTGTTTGTTTGTTTGTTTTTTCTACTCAGTTTGTGTAAGAGCAAGGCTAGAGAGCAGCATGTTTTTGTCTGTCCCTAAACCACAGAGAGCCTTGCTTTGATCTTGTGTGCGTATGATTGAAAGGTTCAGAACTGAGGACGTCCCTCTCGCTCCAGCCTGGCTTATATAAACAACTTTGTTTATAGTTGATTTGCTGTCATATACTGTAAACTAATTCTTTGAAATGTATAATGCGATCCCTTATGTGGGAGAGGAGATGGACGTTTTGCTGACACTGCAGTATCTTCTTATTCTTTGTTATTCGCAGATGTTAATAGCCATTTAGAAGCATTCTGAATTTAGAGAAATCAAGTGGCTTGTCAGAGCAGCGGCTGTGAGCATTAGAGGATGTCTTCTGTGTATCTTGCAAGGTGTCTGGAATGAAATTAGCAGGTGTCAGGTTCCCGAAAATGTTATATTTGTCCTGGTGGGTTCCAGGTCATAACAGGCAGCAGCTGAGTCAGGAGTCTCGGTTGTCTTGTAGTGATGAATCCCAAGGATGAAGCTCTGCAGGATTATCCCATTCTTTATATAACTGCAGAGGTGACAGCTAAAAACCTGGTAAAATTGTTTCTTTACTTTCTTTTGGGAACCTGTCAGTGAGGAGCTGACCTCAGTGATACTGGGATGATGAATGTGACATCATATTACCATACGCAGAACACAGCTCGATAAAGAATATAAAAGATTAGAGGGGGCAGGAAGGGAATAGGCCTGTACAGGGTGAAAGCAAGCTGTTATTAATAATCTGGTTCCAGCTCAAAGGAGTCAGAGCAGCACAGATTAGGTGACAGGACTGACGTGCAGCCTGTACTGTAGATGTGTGCATGCAGAGGGTGTCTTGCTTTTGTAGGGCACGTTCTATATTTAGGCTTGAATTCATGTGTTTTTCACCTGGAGTACAGAGCAGTGAGATTTGTGATGATCTTTAATTCCAGGAGGTTATGATATATAGGCTTTTCCTGTTTCTTCTGTGCAGGGAAAACTAATAGTTTCCAACTTGTGGAAAGTTCTTCTCCCTACACGTTGCTCAGCCTGTTTTCTTGTCTGACCTTGGGAAAAATCCCAACTCAGCCATAGGTGAGTAACTTACATGAGGCATAAAACCCCAGAAGAAAGATCAGTGTTACCAGTTGAATTAATAAGACTTTATATTGATGGAATGTGCCCTTCAGGTAGGGGAAATCTCAGCGTGTTCTTGTTGGGGATCAGTGCAGACTGCTTGATGTCAGTCCAGTCTGTTCCTGCATTATAGGCAGGGTTTATTTGGTGCCAGGAGCTGCTTCAACGATTAACTCTCCACCCTCCTCAAAGCTATATTTGTGGCAAGGGACCGGCCCTTACCTGGAAGGGAGATCATCATTCTGTTCACACTCCAAATATCTTCAAGATTTAGGGGGAGCTTGTTGGGATGCAGTGTTTTTGGGAACAATTCTGCACCAGTTAAAATAGATGAATATATTAAGATTGGCTTTATATTTAAAGGAGCTCAAAGTGTGTTCGTTTAAAGCTGACCATTAGTATAAAAATGCTGCTTCTCTTCAGCTCCCTCCTGTCTCTCAGATGTCAGGGAGTGAGTATGAAATGCAGTGATTTCTCCGGCTGTATTGAACCCATATGGGAGGGCCGAGTGGGGAGGAGAGCTTTGAGCCTGCAAAGTCAGACCAAAGGTTTTTAGAGCAGAGTGGAAGGTTTAAAAACTCTCTCAGCCTGGAAAGTCTCCAAGGCTGATCACATTTGTTAGCTTTTTCTTGCCTTAATGGGAGTTGAAGCCGAGACGTTGGTACAAGTGTATTGGTGCTTGGGAGGCCAAACAAGGAGAAACATAAATAAAAACTCAATAATCCCTCACTGGAGGGAACTGAGGAGCTTATCTGATGGGTTACAGCATGGAAAACACATCGGAAAAACACATAAATCCAGAAGATACTGTGGGGGTTTGGTTTGGTTTTTTGTTTTGTTTCTTTTTAAAATCCAGTTTGAATATTTTAAAACACTTAAAGGGAAGATAAAACGAGCAACTATCGCTTGAAATGAAGGAAGAACTCATATGCTTGAAAGGAAAATGTCAATACCCCAAAAACCATCATAGCCTTGTAGATTAAAGAGATGCAATTCATGCTTTAGATGACAATGCAGAGCTGTTAAATGGAAGGACTTTATAAAATACATGCCTGTCATCAGACTTGATAAACTGGCCTGAACAGTACATAGTGAAACTGCATTTTTCTTCTTTTCCTGCAAATGTAAAACTAAATTTGGGGTTGTATTTCCGCAAACGGAGTTATCGGAGTCAAGTACTTTATTCCATGTGATTTAAACTGGTTTTCCTACAGCTGGAATGTCCATTCCTTCATTAGCTCTTCCAACTGGTTTCCATACGGACTGGAGGGAGGCGATTGATCTTCTTATTTGCCACTGACAGAAATTGTTCCTTTTCTCCCTGTCTGGTGGTGTGCGTTGAATACACACAGAGGCAGAGGAGCAAACTGCCACCACAGAACAGAGCACCTGATAAAAGAAAAGAAAACTCATTTAGTACATAAAGCCTTATCCTCCTCATTGAGCTGCCTTTCATTGACATTTGTCTTGTTTGGGCTTTATCGTTCTGCTTATCAACGCCTCCAGTAAAGGACTGGGGAAAGCACCAGAGATGCTTTGAATGTTAGTGTTAGTTCCAAGGAGATTTATTCTCTTCTCTGCTCAGGAGATGGCTTGCTTTTGACAGGAAAAGAAACTGGAAGTGGAGGGAACGTCTTTCTCTGTTCTTCCAGGGTTCAGGGCCCTCTTCCCATCACATTTTCCTGATCCTTAGCCCGTGGTATGTGGGAAAACCAGGCAGGCGTTCAGCCACCCCAGTCCTTGTAGAGGACGTTTGTGCCCAGAAGCTTCTCTGTCCTTCCTCTGGTATCAGTGGGTCTGTTGAAAGCTATTACTTCTCCCTGAAATCTCTTTCTTTTTTCCTCAGCTTGTCACTGCTAAAAATTTCCTACTGCAATAGCAAATGTGTTCTGTAGTTTNGAAAATGGTTTTGTGCTTGTTTTCTTCAGGGAACTGAGCAGGCATTTATTGTATTTCAGACTTCTCAGACCAGCAACTGCACCTATTGCCACGTAGTGACAAAACCAGCTTGGTTCTGCTGGGGTGGAGTGAGAGGTTTGGGATCTGCAGCTGTTTGTGTCGGGGTCCTGGAGGGGGGGAAATGAGACGGATTCCAGCTCTCAGGGTCGTAGCTCAGGATGGGTCTCAGCAAAGGGACACCGCAGGGAGACAGCAGGCTGTGTTCTGGTTGTCTCTGTAGTTTCATGTGCTTCTCTAGGAAAGGTTTTTGCCACTTCCCATATCACTTCTAATCTGTGTTTGTTTAATGTCTCTGTAGCTCATGCTAAGGTCCAGGCTTTATTTAAAATCTGGTATTATTTTTGCATGTCCTGTTTTTCTCAAGTGGTTTATTTTGTCTAAATACTGTGATTAGAAAGAAATTATTAGCGTGTGAGAGAATTTATGTCTCGAGAAAAGTAAAGAAGTTTACAACAGCAAATTCTGGTTTCCCTTATTTATTTTAGCAGATAAACAGGAAAGCAGCTTTCAAACCAAATCCATGGTAGGTCCATTCTGGATACTTGTTGAACTCCCCTGGCTCGCTGATGGGAGGCTTTTGTTTTCCCCCACCTTAAGTACAGATTCATCTTGGGTTTGGGGTATCGATTCAGACTTGATACAGAGGTGAGCTTTCTGTCACACCCCCCCACCACCACCTGCACCCCCTTTTTGGACACCTTTTTGCAGCACTGCTGGTGTCTTGTTCTGGGTTCCTCTGCCACTTTCTGCTACATTTCTTCAGGGGATGCTTACAAGAGGAGCTTCTGAATCAAAGAACTGCTGAATCAATATAGCCATTGACTCAAAGGATAACTCAAAGGATAACCAGTTAGACCCATAGCACCTCATCCAGTTGGCAACTCAAAGGATGACCAGTTAGACCCATAACACGTCATCCAGTGCCGCTAGCTTTGTGGTTTAAAAGAGGTGTTACCATGGTGTGGAAATGATGGTAATTAATCCCCCCCTCATTCGAGGTGAGTTTTGCCCTCCTCAGTGGGTGGCTTTCAGGACTTAGTCTCAGTAATGTGTGTTCTCCTGTGCTGAAAGGGTGGGCAGGTGTCTCTCCATGTAGCATCGGTGGTGGCAAGTGACTGTAGTTGGGTGAATGTGTGAAATCTCTGAGGGATGAGGACAAGTACTGCTCAGGTATTCTGCATGCCACTTGAGCATGTTTTCATGTTTGACATACTGTGTTTACTCGAACAGCAGAAGAAGGTTAAATATTGCGAGATTGCGATGGTCTGGCTGCTTGCGTAGCAGAAATCTGAGGGCCAGGCTAGGAGATTTGTAGGTAATTCAAAATCTTGGCAGAAACTGCTTGCCCTCAAGAGTGCTTGTGAATGATAACACTTCAGCCAAACAAAATACAACCACTGTAGACCTTATCACGTCCTGTGTTGAGTATTTTGGTTGTGTTTTGCAAACCTTCTACTTTCCTGTCCTTCTCCTGTTGTGCCGTGTCCCTTAATGGCTGCTCTTGGGATGCTGGTGGGTGGGTTGCCTGTTAACAAAAATAATGCGAGCCGGGAAGCCTTCTTCAAGAGGAGATTTATGATGTCTTGTGTATTCATCCCATTTCTGGAGACAGCTCTTCTAATGATAAAGGTGCATATATCTCAGTGTGATGTAAACAACTTGATGGATGGCTTGCAGTTGATGTGGAGAAAAATATTGGAAGCTTTTTATCTATCTGTAAAGCTTCCTGGGAGGCTGGGAACAGGTGGCCTGGTACCAGCACACAGGTATATCATCATTACCTGCCGTCAGGCTCTTTGTGGGTACCGATGGTGGCCAACATTTCTATCCTGAAAATAATCAGCTGCTGAAAGCAGGAAGAGATGGAGCTCAAGGCTGCCAGAGCACTTCTCACTCCTTCATGCTTTAAAACCAGCGTAAGGCAAGATAGAGTATATTAATACAATAACTGGCTGCCAGTCCATGTAGTAAAGTGATTCTTTCATCCTTCTTTAGGAAAAAATGCAGATTCAGTGATTGTAGCATCCGGTCGCAGATGCAGATGTTTTAATTGTGGAGTGGTAGGAAAAGATTACACTCGTTGATATTTATTTTAGTGACAAAGATATAGTGTGTATATACAAGTTCTCAAAAGGATATTCATCTTTCCACCCAAGCAAACCTTGTGTGCCTAGATCTTTTCTGTATTTTTGCACCTGTGTTTCTAGTGTGGGCACAAGCGCTAATTAGCTTTTCAGGTGCAGAAATTTCACTTAAAAAATGAAGCCAAGTTTCAGGTGTCATAAAGACGCCAACCAGAGCAATGAAATGCCTTCCTAATTTAAGAACACTAGAAGGCTAAATAAATTAAATATTGAAATACATAGAAATTCTTATGTTGAAGTTGTTGGGTTTAAAATTACTAGTGGCATAAAATTGTCACAAATCTTCTTTTTCCAGTCTGTGGCAAGTAGGATTGGAAATATATTCCAGAGAGACTTTATAAAGAGGGGATACTTTCCACTGACTTCAGGTTTTGAGAGACATCAGTCCTTTGTGACAGCAACCCCTGTCACCCCACGGTAACACCCAGTGCTTTTTATGTGCTCAGAAGTGACTGTAGCTGTGGAGTTACCTGGTTTTGTGTTTTCAGGCTAGGATTTTAAAGGTTTATCTGTAAGGGCAGGTTCTCATTCAGTCCTGGCTCAGCCAGTCTGGTTTAGAGCCAGTGGACATCTAATGGATCTCGTGCCGTGGTGGCAGCTCTTCTGGCTTGGTTTGAAAGTGTCAAAGATTTACACAGGTCACCTTGAGATTGTTTGCACGGAGCTGGGAGGATAGTTCCTCGGGGATGTTTTTCTGGAAGCTTGGCATTGTGTCAGTATTGCTGGTTAACTAATCCTGGGTTGAAGGCTGGTTAGGCTCTGAACAGTGCATTTTTGTGTATATGAGGTCTAAAATTGCAGACAGACTGGATGAGCCATGCACAGCATCACTGTGTGGATGGGTAATAAACAGCCTGATCAGTGAGTGAGTTATTTAAAACCGAAGCAGGTGAAAATGGTTTTTGTTCCATGATGAAGAAAGAGGGTGGAGAACTGTTCGCAGGGTTTCAGTCATGGTACTCTCCCAAACTTCATGTGGGACCTGGTAAAGTTCCTTTATCTCTGCACTTTGTTTACCTGAAGGAATAGTTGTTGCCTCCTCCACAGACTATATGAGAATTGACTTGTTGGAAAACAGCTTAAGATCCTCAGGTAGAGGGCGAAGTTTTTAAATCACATTTGGGACCTGTAATATAGTAAGTAAATTTGAAGTGCTTTTAATCAGCTAGTTTTTTTTCTTTAGATAGGCTTCGTTTGTAGTGCATAGGGATGGGAAAAAATGTGTTTGCACTTCATTATCAATAGTTTGCACATCTTAGTTACATATCATACACTACTTAGTTACATACTGAAGATCAGATCAAAAAATCATTGTTCACCAAATAATTGAAATATAATTGCATCGTACCACAGTTCCAAAACAGAGACCGGATGAGTTTTCATGAGTAACCTAATACCTTGGCATTGTTTTTCTTTAATATTTGATTTTGTTTCTAATATATGATTATATATTTTAATTAACTACTGAGAAATACTAAGGAAACAGTTGTCAGTGGCAATTTGAGGTTCTGTTTTAACAGATTCTAGCTTGATCCAGAGAGGCTGGGAGTTCATTGTCTGGGGAAGGCTTGGCTGTACGGGTGGCTGCAGTTTATATGTGGCTCAGTGGGCTCAAAGGGTAAGCAAGGAGCAGCCCATTTTGAACTAGGTCACAGTCACTCAGCTCCTATGACCTGAAGCCGTAAGTCCAGTTTTTTTTATTTTTTCTTCTCCTTAGGTTGACCTGGGAGAGGCTGACAAAGGAGGGAGGACCATGGCTGTTTGTTTTTTGCCTTCAGGCAATTTACAGATCGTTTTTGCTGGATCACAATGGACATCTCTTATTTAAAATCCAGGATGTACTTCCCCCTAACCCCCCAAAGCCACAACAGTCTTACTAATGGGACATTGATGTTCCTTCTGACTAGCTGAAGCTTTTAGTTGAATGTTAATCACATCACTCATGCCATGATCTCTGCGAAGTGGTACATTTTTAACAAGGAAAAGCGTTTATTATGTATTAGCCATGATACTGACTTTTTCTGAATGGGTTTCTGGTACTGTGCAATATGAACATTGTGTGATTTGGTGATCATAATTGACATTAGGCTTTGGCTCTGAACTGACTGTGTGCAGAACACATGTATTTGGGATCCACATCCTTAGTTTAATACATACAGAAGTATTTGCTTTTGTCTGCTGCTGTTTCAGACCTCTTATGAATGAGCAAGAAAGAAAATTTTCTTACGTCCTGCCACGAGTTCTTGTTTCTTTTTAGCTGAGAAAATTACTATTCAGGAAAGTTGTATCACTGGGCATTAGGAGGACTGGGTCATTAATATTTAACTGTCTTGGAAGTAGAAAGCACTGTAACAATAATAATAATTTGCACTTGCACAGCACATTTCTCCTGAGGATCTCAAAGCACTTTACAAACCATTTAATTAAGCCTTACTAAATCCCTCTGAGGTTTATTATTAGTCCCATTTTACAGATGGTTAAGCAAGGGCATAAAGAAGTTAAATGGTTTGCCTAAATGAGTTAGTGGCAACAATAAGCGTGTACTTCAGGAGTCCTGACCACATCTCTCCTCTCTAACAGAGAAGGTATCAAGTGACCATAGCGTCTTGCCAGCAGCAAGCGGAGGAGCGTCACAGCTGAAATAAGGTGTTTTGTTTGAGGTATTTCACTGAGTACTCTCTGGGAATGGCACAAGGCTCTAGATGGATTATATTATCCCTTGGTGTCCTGGCTGTTGAGATCCGCAGCACATACTTGCTTTGGCCAAGGGACAGAAAGGACCTGAGAGCCCAAAATGAGGAAACAAGAAGTGGGGGTGTCCCTGCCCATGGCGAAGGGGTTGGAACTTGGTGATCTTTGAGATCCCTTCCAACTCCAACCATTCTATGCTTCCATGATTCTCACTCTACACCTGGCCAAGGGTCCATGTCTCATCCCTTCATTCACCAGGGACATCTGCACTGCTCTGCTTCCACCCTAGAAGAGGCTGGTGCTTTTGTTATCAGTGCTGACTCTTGGGCCAGCCAGGAACTTACTTAATCAAGTTAGGGAAGAAGTTCTTGCCACCGGCCTTAAAATTTTTCCTATTATTAGCAGCTGCTGTTCCTCAGATGCCCACCGTGAAAGGTTGGTTTATTAAGACATAAAGCAGAAGCATCCAGGCAAGGGGGACTCATGCTTGCTGCTTAGCTCAGAGCCACTTAGGAGGGTGTTTGTGTACAAATGCATTAGATTATGGTTAAGGAGCTTATGGACATAAAAACACATTAGAACTTTACAGCATGCTATAAATTACAGTTTTGCGGCATCCACAGCCACAATGTTAGGTAATTACATTCATTAATCTACTACTAAGAGCAAATAAAGTTGCCTCCCAGACGTTACTGCGAGTGCTTGTGCTTGGCTGGGAATGTGCTGAGAAGGGACTCCCTTCCCCCATGTCCTCCTCCACGGCTATTCTCCCTCGCTCGGAAACTTTCCAATTTTATGATGGTTTTCAGCAGACCAGACTTTCAAACATATTGGTCTAGATGTTTAGGATCCACAGCGGAAGAATTTCTGATAATCCTCTTTCATACAGCTCTGAGCTTTTTTTAATAAGCTGTAAGCAGCGCGTGGACTTAGAGCCATCATTTAGTTAGGAAGAAGTTATTGCTTGTTGTCCCTGAGGTGATCCATCTGTGCCCTGCCACCTGATATTTAGTAGTCCCTGGAATTGTTAGCCTCGGCAGCTAATATTCTCTTGACACTTGCTTGGCCTTAGGTCGAGCATCTCATGCTTCATTTTCTGCTGTGCAGAAATATTTCCTTTAATTGGAACAGATTCTCAGCTGGTGTAAATTAGAATAACGGCGTCTGGGTGTCTCCAGGTTCAATGACTGTCCCACTGCCCCATTGCTTTTCTTTCTCTTTATCTCATATTGTGGGGAAAGGTTGTCAAACCACTTCTCTGAGGTACAGCCATGTTCTGTATAAGCAGTTTTCTACTATTTTCTACTGGTTTTTTCTACTGTTTCTACAGTTTTCTTCTCCTTGTCTCAATTTCTTGTTTTGAAACACTCTTCATGACCGTTTTTAATTTTTCTTCTCCAATGGACCAAGCCTTATCTTCCATGTCTCCTACCCTAGGACAACCAGTTTGCTAGGCTCTGTCATTCAGACACATTTTCAGTGGGACTTTCCTTAGTTTTTGAGTTATGACAACATGAGAGCAGGGAGCTGTGCACTCACCAGTGGATTCTCTGTTCTTAACCTCTTGGATTGCGCATCAGGAAGCAGAGCCCATGGAAATTCTGTGGAAAACTTTCTCCAGTTTCAGTGACTGCTGAGCAGGCACACGAGGGAAAAGTACTCCGCAGTTAGAAGGCTAAAAGTAACAGAAATGGAACCGTTGACTGACTTACCACCCCAAATTTTTAAGAAATGAAGCTACTAACATCTAAGTCATTGAAAAAACTTAAATATACCCCAAAAATCAAAGAAAATTCCCTCTAAAAAAAGCTCACACCCTGAGATGAAGGTACGTGTCCATTCAGCACGAACTTCAGTAAGTCAGAAAGCAACATATATTCTCTTTAATTTGTAAAACTGAAATGAATCTGATATTAAACACTTCAGCTTGGGCAAGTGAACAGGAGTAGAAGACTTGTAGGAGTTACTCACTACTTGTGTGTCGGTTCATTAATTGGGTTTTTGGTTGCTGGTCTCCTTTCCTATCGAGGTCATCCTTACAGCCACATAAGAGAGCGGTGAAGCTACCTGTGGTACCGAGGTGGGACCAGCCCTTGTGTGAGCAGTGACAGATGCTTAATCACCCCACAGTCTTCGGTGAAAGGCATTCATCTGTTTGCTAAATAGATGTAGTTTCAATGACACTTGAGCACTCCGGTTTCTAGGGAATTTCTTTGTCATTACTGACAAATTTATTATCCCGACCATTATTAATAAAACACAGCTCACACAGCAACAGCTTTTTGAGGGAAAGGATTATCATTAATTTTTTTGTGTCACAGAAACCTCTCTGGCTCCATGTCCTGAGTTGTTGTCTGCTTGTTTTCCCGGATTCCCATGACGAATGACCGGCAAAGGTGGGGAAAAAGCAGGTCCAGCATCTCTTAACTAGGGGATGGGGCAAGAAGGGGGCAGGTTTGGCAGGGGTGAGCCTCCCATTGGAAATAATTTGGTTTCCTGCCCCTTTCCCAGCTGTGTCTTGGTGCTGCCACGTACCAGGGGGGAAACAGGTACCACTTTGGTCCATCACGCAGCTACAGGTGGGTGCTTTGATGAGCACCACTGTGCTGCTTGTTCACCTGAGCAAGAACTGTAGTAATGGCCTTTGTTTCTCAGTGAACAACAGTTGCAGGGAAATTGCTGCCTGGTAGATCACATTTTTAAGTGACCCTGTGTTTGCCTGTTGGCTTCAGCCTGCCTTTTAGGTGGTACATCGAGATGCGCAGCTGCATTTATGTGGGGTTTGTTGCCCTTTTTTTCCATGTGTAAGCGTAAAGAAATCCCGATTTTTAAGGGCCATGTGTCTCCCTGCCACCAGGCAGCAGTGAGGAGAGCTGGTGAGCTAGAGAGAAATTAGGGTCCTGCAGGAGAGCATCAAGCCAGAAGGATGCTGCTGGAGCGGGATGTGTAACGTCACGTGCAGCTGGCACCCTGGTCCTTGCCCTCCTGACAAACCAGCTGCTGTTTTGGGTTAGCATCAGAGCCGTGGAGCCGAGTGATCGTCAGCGCTCATGTATTGCTAATGCCATCTGTGTCATCTGTGGAGCATCCCATAAAGCATATAGAGAAAGCCATAAACACGGGCTTTCTCTTAGTGCTGAAGCACCACGGTGAATCTTTGCTTCCCTGGCTCTCGCGCTTGGTCTCAGAGCTCACATAACGCCGAGTGCTTTACTGCTCTGCTCAGGCGTTCAGTGACTTAATTGTGTGATGGTATTGATGTAAAATTTAACAGCCAGTGTGTGTATTGACTATAGCTTCATTGGCTGCTGCTAGAACATGCTGTGCTATTGCCCTGCTATGCATTTGGTTGTTTTGGTCCATTTATTAGATATTACAGAGATTTTCCTTTTCTGGACGGAACTGGTAGCAATTTCTGCAGTGGAAACCTGGTGGGAATGACTCTAATCTAGTTTCTGAGGATTTGTTTATTGGGGCAGCACATGCTGGGCTAATTTCAGGGTACGTGTTCCATGGTATCTTTTCTATCCACAAGTGAAGTTTTAATGAGGGGAAGTAGTACTCAAGACAGCAG
>VXBW01007872.1:730994-815327 GCA_013400375.1 Thinocorus orbignyianus | reverse complement strand
TTTTTCTTTGCTCCTTTCATTTTCTACCCAAAAATTAGCAAAAGCTCAATGGGCTCAGTCAGTGTTTATTGGCAAATTAGTGTTCCTAAAGACTTCCCTTTGCTTGTTCTTTTCTAGAGCTTGGAGAAATAAGATTTCACGTAAAGCATCTGGGATTGGATTACTGGATTGAATTTTGCAAAGTACGCTGGGGGTAGCTGAGCCTGTTTAGAAAGCAGCTAAGCCCCTCTAAGTCAGTAAAAATTTGATTCAGGAGAGTCAATGAGGGATTTTTTGATGTTTTTTGGTTTGGGTGGTTTATTTGCTGTTGGATGGTTGTGTTTCCTTTGAGATGTTTTATTGAGGTTTATTGAGCTTTGGTGGAGGGGATGGTGGGACGCAACCCTTCTCTGAAAAATGGGAGAAAGAAAGAAAGCATCCTGAAAGCCGACGTCCCTCAGCCTCCTTGAACACAAACTTTAATTCTTATAAGAGCTATTCACTGTAGTTTATATGTCGTGGCTGTTTTGGAAAGCCGCAGAAACACGAAGACACTCAAAATTTATTGAAGTTGAGGTTGTGATTGGTTATTACTTTGCATCTGCTCCTTTGTGTGCTTGTGAGCTCCTGCTCCTCCCCTCCTGCCCTCCCTCCCCCTTCTCTCCTGCTGTGAGTTGAGGTTTTGGTCCTCAAAACCAGGCCAACCACATTATTATAGTGCAGATGGCAATAATCTCTGTGTGTGATTCTCATAACAGACCTCAGGACGCAGCAGGGTTTGGGAAATTCCAGCTCTGGTTGAGGGAGGGATGGATCTCATCCCAGAAGAATAGTGACTGAATTCAGATTCTGTTTCTCTCTCTGTAAAACTGGCTTTTTTTCTTTTNTTTTTTAGTTTTATTTTCTGGACTTCCTTTTCTGTTTCTTAGGCCAGTGGTGCTGTGTTGCTGGTGCTTCTAGGTTTTTATGCTTGGAACTGAGGGGTTTTTTGGAAGAGACCGTTAAGAAAAGTTTGCACAGTGCTAAGCTGGCCTAATTAAGGAGAGCTCTGAGTGCCCGAGCCTGGGGAGGGAACTGGGCTAAGGCAGAAGGAAAGGAAAAGCAGGAAGGCTGGCAAATTTCTCAGGAGGTGGAACCAGTTTTTGTAAGGTCAAAGAGTAAAGTATTTTGTTGAAACCCTGTGTGGTATCTTTTAGAGTCCTGTGCATCCTGTAATAGTCCTGAGAAGGATGTTGCAGAAGTGTGGTACGTGAGAGGGCTGTATCCTCCTCCTCCTGAAACAGGAAATGGGCAAAGAAGCAAAAAGCTTTTGCTCTTCTAGCAGGGAGAAAGAATGGTTTTCTGGGTGAGGTTTAATGCTCTCAGCAAGTCTTCGCAGTTTATGTTTTTACATTATAGTCATTTTCTTGAGTCAGACATCCCTGCTGCCTGTTAAGTAAACACAGAAAGCATAGATTATCAGTTAAGAGTATCGACAGGATCTCAAGTGCTATCAGAGAACATTTAATTCAGTTTAATTTTGTGATAAATCTCATGTTTAATCCTCTGGTTGCTCTGTAATCATGTCTCTATTGATCTTTTCTGAATGACTGCATGCAGTTTAATAAACTTGGCCATTAACCCAAGCTTTCTAAAGGGGGAGATTGATTCCAGTATCAAGTCCGATAGAACCAATAAGCACCTGAACATCATTAAATCTGTCCATTATTAAACATTTGCATTAAGATCAAAGTAAAAGTGTAGAGGTGAATTTGCAGCTTATTAGAGGAAGAGTTTGCAATCGGAAATTCTCAGGATGTCAGTCAAAATCAGCAGCAGTTTTCAGCCTGGCTGATTCAAGCTGACACCTCCTTTCATTTCTTATTTCTCAAATCCGTCTTTCATCCTATTGAGCGACCTCCTTCCCTCTTTTCTCAGCCATAATTATATCCTTTAATTTATTCCATCTTTTTCACTCCAGGCATTTGTGTAGTCCAGTTTTTTGAGGTCATTTTTGTCTCCTAATAAAACCACTGAGTTTGGGTGTCTTTTCATGGTGCTGGTTTGGATTTTCTCTCCTGAACTTCTTTTATAAGGGGTGGCCTAGTTACATGAGATGTAAAACATGTCAGGGAACAGGAATCTGATTATAGACTTGAAAAAAAGAGGTGACCTTCTCAAATTCCTTCTTCTAAGGCCCGTTCCCACTGCTCCTTGCAGGATCTCTGTCCTGTACTTCATGTGCCAAAGTGTGTTTGGCAGTTTGGTGGGATCCGTAGGGGACTGGAGGAGTGTTGCTTGTGTAGGGGCTTCGTGCCAGCTGGATGGCATTGACATGAAGCGCCTAAATTCCCTGTGACTGAGAGGACGTTGGTTGCCTTGGAGGATCCACACATCTCTGTGACGTTGGGCAGGTGAATGGTCCCTGCAAATGTGGTGGGTCTGACCCTCGGGAAGTACGAGGGAAGAGGGTACTGGTACAGGCTGCTAAGATACCGCTTCTTGTGAAGTTTTGCTGTTTGGTGGTGTGTCAAAGCAGTGCCGCCCTACCAGAACAGCGGGTAGGGGATGTTGAAGGCCTCCGGGGAGCTTAGTGCGGTCTCTTCTTCCCTTTCCCCACTCATCCGTCCTGTGCAGGCATTACAAGTTCTCGGTCTGTAGGAGAAAGAAGGGTCTTTATTGATTTCAAAGGCTGCAGCTTATGAGGAGTTGGTGGGGCAGTGGCAGCCCAAGAGGTCTCCTGGTGAAGCACAGGCGCTGGCCAGGACAGAGAAGGAGGACATGGGAGATGGTGGTGAAGGAGACAGGAGACGACTGACCCTCCTAGGGGGGACACAGAGATGGAGAGGTGTCTGGAATTAGGATGAAGAGGAGGGAAGGGGAAATGCTGTGAGCCCTCTGTGTCAGGAAGGGGCACAGGGCTCTGTAGGTGTGGGAGGGCAAGCCATGGAGGCGAGGAGGGGCGAGAGATGGGGGAGAACTGGGGGTCCCACAGGCCTGCTCCATCCACACGCTGCCTGTGGTGGCTTGGCCTCCTGAAGCTGAAGGGCTGCAGAGCCTTGGAAGATGAGAGACTGACTTTGCTACTCTTATTTTCCAAAAGAAATTAATGAATAACACATGCCCTGAGTTATTTCATGGCATGAAGCAGTGGGACACTGTTGTTTTTAATGTCCAGAAGATGGCTGTCTTGATCTAGGCCAGACTGGAAGGAAATGTGCCAACCACTCTGTGAACCCCCATCACCTTTGCAATGTCTTGTTTGCTTTTTCTGAGCGTGTGCAGCCCCCTTTGCTCCTCTGGTGCCGGATCCATTTACCTCTTTACCTGTTATGAGGCACAGATGAAATAGGATGTGGTTTTACTTCAATTTCACAGATGAGCACTGCAGCACATAAGGGCTGAAGGCCCAAATTCACAAAGCCATTTATTTCCTTTGGAAAGCCAGTCAATGGGAATGAAATAGTTTTAGGCCCCTGAATGCCCACTTTGTGGACCGGGGCTTAGCCTGCCTGCTGCAGGTCACAGGGAGAGTCGGTGGGAGATGAGGAATTTCAACATACGTCTCCAAGAACCCATATTAGTAACTTACCATCTCAGTCCAGCCAGCTCTAATCCTGTGCCTGGCAGGGTACAAGTTGTGATAAGATCAGACAGGAGAGATTTGGATACCAGCACCACCAAGCAGCTTAGAAAACAAATCTTTAACAGCACAGGTTTCCTTCCAAGTGCAGACTGATTCCTGCTTACGGTTCTAATTCTCTTCAACATATTCCATAGCTCTCGAGAGATGCATTGCAGAGCTTTATCTGCTTTCTGCTCCAGGCAAGTTTTTACAGAGAGACAGCAGTTTGGATGCTTTCTACAGAAGAAATGGTTATGAGTTCAGTGGAGACAGCCGGGTATACGATAAAGTGTGGTTTGAATGTAAGTATTGCTCAAGTGGTATGATTCACAGTTTTTGTAACTCCTCACAAGTTTGCTGGAGGCATTAGCAAAGCTCTTGACTTGAGATGTTCTGTTTTGGAACCGCATCCCCTGACTCTGCATCCCTCCCAAGTTAAATTTGTAGCTTCTAGGTGGCTATAAACAAGAAATATGACAGAAACTGCTTTTCCAGCCACTGGATAGCCCTGAATATTAGATGACACTTCAGTTTTAAAAGATCTATCCACAAAGTAGTGTAAAACGGTTGAATATTTGCAGAAGACATCATATTTTCAGCCACAGCACAACTCTAAAGGAATTTTTCTCTGGTGTATGAGGTAGCTTTACAGGGTCTGAGCCCTGTAATAAAACTGAAGAAAGTAGTCATCTCTGGGTTTCCCCCTTTTATTTATTTATCACCTTTGCCTGTTTAACTGGAGATTTTGTATTCTAAATATGAGATGGAGGGGAAGAACTGTTCCCCCTTGCAGGAGCTGCTGAGTACACCTGATGGGGTTTTGGGGTGTCCCCGCACAGATTGTGGAGCATCCACTGCCCTAAAGCTGAAAACAAAAGCTTTGTTGTGAATTAGCAGAAGTGGAGAAATAAAGATAGAAAACACATGTGGCATTTATCCAGTGCGTCGGATTCTCTGCTTTTGGTACGGTGGCTTATACCTTTGTAGAGTAACAACAAAATGGTTCTGGTATTTATTTCTTCTGAGTATGTGAATGAGGACTCTTGAGATAGGAGCAACTTATATCTGCTTTGTAAGTGGTGCGAAGGACAAGGCAATGATAAAGCTGGTCTGTTATGCTAAGCTGTGCTTCTGAGCTGCAGAGAGGGGGATTTGCCAGTGATCAGCACTGTACAAGAATGTAATCCCTCCGGTTTTTTGATCATCAAATTTATCTTCACTGTATCTGTTTCCTAGGGGAAGAATAAGCCAGCAAATGGAAAGGTTACATATTGCTCTTTTTCTTAAACTTTTGTTCTTTACTATTTTTTTCAGCCTGAATGCTAGGAAGGAGGTTTCTTTTGCAGATGGGAGGTCGAACCATTGTTTCTTTTTTTCCCTTTAATTGCCCAAAGGTTCTGATGCTTTTCCTAATGAAGAATATTACCAAGCTTGCCTTAAGTGATGCAGTCCTCTGGTCCTATCTGAGCTGTCCTTTTCTCTCTTTTTCTCTCTCCCCTTATTTTCTAATCACTGCTCTTTCATTTTAAAATCTGCCTTCATCAGTCTTTTGTGTGAGATTGTATGCCATATGCCAAGAACAGCAGTAGAGTTAAGTGGTTCCCAGAGAAGGAGAGAGAAAATCAAGAGGAATATGAGACAGTAGGAGCTTAGAAGACAGAAAAGCCAGCGTGTTAAGTAGTTTGACTTCCTGACCCACAAGATGGAAAAGAGTTGTTTCAAAATAGATTTTTGTTTTGAAAAGCTCAGTAATTATAACCCGTTATTACGAGGAGGTTTTTGGTTTGGTTAAAAAATCTGCAGGTTGGAACATTTGCCATCTGGCAAAATCCCTGAGTAGTTCTTCTGATTCTGTCCTTTCCCTTGTGTATTGCTGAGTTTTCTGTCCAAAGAGCTGGGTTTGTCCTGTTGCTGGCATGTGCAGAGGGATGGCTACGGTTTCCCGGCATGTTTACATGGCTTCATTTGGGACACAGAAGTAAATGATATGGAAGCTTCGGTCTCTCCCTATATAGTGCAGTTCCCTGATTGTCTTTCTCTTTGTTGTCTCAGGGTGGTTTCTTTGTCTTGACTCCTGGAGGGCAGATTTTTTTGGTCTTGTCGTGAGAGGGCGAAGCCTCTTCTGAGCTGTCCCCACTCCGCTCCTGTCTCTGGCCGTAGCATTTTAATGAGCATTGTGAGACCTTTAGAACATGTTGGACTTTCCTGGTGCTGTACCATCTTTCCATAAGCAGGGGAATACAGAGGTGCTTCTGATTTGATTTACAAACCATAATACATTTTTTATGAATGCTGAGTGCTGCGCTAATGAATGGTGCCAGTGTGAGAGCCTGGAGGCTGAAGTCATCTGTTTAGCCCTAGTGCAGGAATAGCAGGGATGAGAGCTGTCTCAGCCCACATCCATTTGCTCTAACCCTACCAATAAGGGGTGGGAGGGATACCCTTTAAATGTAAGATTTATTGGCCTGCTAACTCCTCGCCTCAGTCTGTGGCCTGCCAACCAAAGAGCTGTTTGAATTATTCAGCGATCACCATATGTATCTGGAGAACGAGGAGCCCACAGTCGCCTTCCTGCCAAAGGCTCTGCTGGAGGGAAGTAAGATTTCATTGCAGAAGTCTCCTGGTAAAGTTGGCAGGACACTGGGCAAAAATAAAGCACTGATGCTTTTGGACATGGAATAAACTAGGTTAAAAGGGGACATACTCTTTACTTGAAAAAAGTGGTGTTTGAGAAGGCAGTGTCATTTGGTCCTGAGGCAGCATGTGTATTCTGGTCAGTATATGCAGATTTTATATGACTGCTTATACAGATATGACAAATTTTTATTTTGGGAGAGAGTCTGAAATTTAAAACATTGCTTCTATTCCGGATTGGAATCAAAAGTGCAAATTTAAAAGCTCTGCAAAAGAAAAAAAATATTCCAGAAGTTTCAGTGTAGAGTCCAAGAGTTGCTTGATTATTTTGACAAACTGAAAATATTTGTATTTTGTATTACTCAGTGAGATACTTGACAACTCTTCAGTTGGATTCTTTCCACCATGAACATCCCATTTTCCCAAGAAGAAAATTTTTTGGCCCAGCTGAGACATGGAGCTGACCCTTGAACTGGGGTGTATCTGCCTGAAGGGTGCCCAGTCCCAGCCTCTGCCCACAGGAGAACGCGTTTCTGCAGTAGATCAAGATATTTCTGTGCATGGGGTGACTGTATAGAATAACAGTGATGTATACAAATGTTGAAGTCATTACTGTAAATGTGCAACTGGTATGTTGTAGCACCGAGAACAAACCAGATTCACCTTGGTTTTAGGAGCTGGTTTAATGCCGCTCTCTTTCTGCCTAATCTGTAACTGTAACTGAGAGTGCGGGAGCAGTGAACCCCTCTTTTGTTAGCACAAAGATTTAAAATGAGCATCCCTAGAGATTCTCTTTCTCTCCATGCCCTTATTTATTTCTTTTCATTCCTCAGACAAAGAAAATAAACACTTTGTTGAGTGTGGCCATGCTGCTCATGGGTTATATCAAGCCCGTTTGTTTAAGGCCCAGGGGCAGTGGGAATAGATTTTCCTTGGCTGCAGGGCTGCCTACTGTGTGAGCTCTGGGGCGTGTAAGGTCTGTAAAGCATGTCTAGGATGGAGTGGTGTGTTATTCATAACATGCCTGGTGTGTTGGAAGCAGTTGGGGTCATGCCAGAGCTGGTGCTCACGAAGCCGTGATGGGCCAGAAGGGCAGGAACAGCTCCTCCTTGCTGTGAGATCTGCCCTGGTGCTTGGCCAGGTTAGAAAGGTTGTTGGCCTATGAAATAAAAGTACTTATCAAAGATTATTTGAAAAGTTGGAAAGACAGTACCTGGAGGAGTTGGAAGGAGCGTGTCAAAGACTATTCCAGGTGCCAGCAGAGGACACAGATTTCTTGCTAGGAAAGATCTTTCAGACCTTTCAGAAAGCTGATCTTTCAGACAGCATGTGCTCAAAAAAGGCAGAGTCATGGGTGTCGTGAAGTCAGATGATTCAGTCAGTCAAATCCTCAAGAAAGAGGCAACCTTGAATTTTGTTAGCAACTTGCATGAAATCTATGGAAAAATCATGATGGGACTTGTAGACGAGCAGAAGCTGGGTGGAGCGAGAGCTTCAGGATCTCTTTCTCTGGGCAGGAGTACATGGGTGGCAGGATAGGTCAGTCTGAGCAGAGGCAACCGTCTCTGTTTTGCCTTCCACAGAACTGGGCACCCCAAGAAAAGCAGCCAAGTGTTTCTGGAATCGGAGCTGACATCGCTCGGCACCTTCTCCACAGGAGCTCCAAGAGGGTGTTTTATCCTAACTGTGGTTGCACAGGCTCCAGTAGTTTGGATGACTGTTCTCCACAACTGTAGTGTGGTATGGTGTAGTATTTTGAGGGAGAAAACTGAGAAGGGAGGACAAGGCTGAGAATACCACATCATGTTTGAAAAAGATGAAATAAATGGACGGGAATCAATTCATCATCAAGTATGACATCCGTTGTTGCCGGCTTTGATTTCATAGAGCCTCTTCAGCTCAGCAGCTGGCAGGGTAGTCTGAGGTTGCAGCTACACATTTATTTTTGTGTAGCATCTCTAGGCTTAGTGAGTACTCTGTAAAATATTGTAAAGGACTGTCCGTTTGCTTTTCAGCTCCGTCGCTACAGCTGTTGTGTAGAACTGGGTGCCTTTGTTGAAATGTTGAGTGATTCCGTTCTGCTGTTGTCAAAGTTGGTGCGTAGGAGTAAGTTTTAATCTTTTGTACTCAAATACTTGAATAAAATTTCCTTTTAAACATGTTCTTTATCGTGTCAAGATAAAAAATTTGAGGGTGTGCTCATATTCAGCAGTCTCTAAACAGAGAAGAACAAGTTGAAGGGTTTTCCTAAAATCCCATTGATTGCAGTGAGACTTAAGACAGACACGTATTTTTAATTAAATAGGAGAAAGTTATTCAGGTAGGGCACAGAAAGAATATTATGTAGCCTGTGTGAATAATCACAAAGGAACAATGCAGATCTCATTTGAAGTATCAAGTGTCATAAATCATTGAGAAATAGAGTGCCTGCATCCAAACACACAGTGTGCTGAAGAAAGGCACGGTCTGTTGGCTGAACTTATGAACAGGGAAGGACATTTATTTTGCCAAGTAAAATACTTGTTTTAGATTACTTCCTTGGGTCTGGTGTGTTAGCAGAAGGCAGTCACAGTGTGCCTGTGCTAAGAAGTGACTGCTGTCCCACTGCAACAATAAACAGTGTAAAAATCTAAGCAGAGGCGAGTCGACAGCCGTATATTCTTTAGGTAATGCCGGGCAGAACACAATTTAGAGTGTTATAACCATGGCTGAGCAGGGGAGTCGTATGTGTTTCCATCGGCCTGATGGCTGTGTGTAGCAGGCAGCTACAGATTTAAGTTCCTCCAAGTTGTTTTGGCTTTTTAATTTATTTGACCCTAGTGGTTTATGAATTGTGATGCTGCTGTTAATGATATAATGGCCTACTTTATCTCTTGAAGATCCTGAAGCCATTTACTCAAACGGGTCCTCCTTGCTCTGGAATGGGAGGCTCTTCTCCTTTGCAAGCCCTTTCCCACCCATTAGTGAAACTGGAAGGTGCCCAGCGAGGCAGAGGATTGCAGGAAGGTTTCCTCTTGTTGAATGCAATTAGGATCCAGTTTTACCATTGCCTCCATCTCTTACTTAGTGGTATTGAGGGAGGTGATCACACTGTGCATTTTAGAAACGGTCATTATCTGTGTCCTTATAATACGTGGTGCTTACCAAAGGTTGGTTTGGAGGAGTGCTCAGCGCTCCCGGTAGCTGTTGAAATCAACGAAGGCTGTGCTTCATTAGATAAAGTGCTCTGTGAAGCTAAATCCTGTGGAAAAATCTAATCTTAGGTGCTTCCTAATGGGCGCTTAAAATTAACGGATGTTTTTGACCCGAACATGTCAGGACTGTTGTTACCACCTATAAAATAGGAATAGTGAAACACCGTCGTCTGGCTAAACTGGAAAATAGGTCATTGATACTTGTTGGGCGTCTGATCCCATGGAGAGGAAATGAATCAAAAAGCCCTTGAGGAAATTAATAATAGTGCATTCAGAGGAGGGTGTGAATGGAGTGCAAGTAAACAAGTTTTAGATCCACATGTTGGACAAAGAGGAGAAAACAAAATCCTGAGTGGCTGCTCATTAGCTGAATACCTTCCATTCTGCACCGGGAAATGCGAGCCCGTGATCAGGTAATTAAAGATTGTATCATGACGCATACGTGCAAGAGGCCTGAATTAAGGTGGTGGTTGCAGCCTTAATCCTGGCCTTTAATAACTTCCAAGTCCTTGACTTCATAACCTCAATAATGTTGCTTTAATGTAGTTTTTTTGTGTGTAATTTAAATGGGCAGCACCTGAAAAGGAACCTTCTGTTTATCAATGATATTGTTAACAAATGGTTTGGGGATGGAAAAATCAAAGCAATCTCTTTGCTCCAGGAGCGCTTTTATAAAACCTATCTCGAGCAGACAGCAACTTGCTTTCCTTTGTGTTGCCTTCATCTGCCATCGCCACGTGGCGTCCTGCAGCCGGGAACCGCCTTTCATCTTCAGGCTGTTGCACAACCATTTTTGCACGACACCGAACCGCTTTGTTTTCAGATTCCGGAGAGATGCAGGAGGCAATGGCTTGTAATTTTTTGAAAACAAAGCGAACGGAATAAGATGCAACCTTTCTGCAGAGGTCCGGCGACTTGAAGAAATTGCTGGGATTAGCGGATGGGCTGCTGCACCCACTATAGTTGACATCTTGGCTGTCTCCACCAGTTCCTTCTGTCCTAAAATACCATAATTTCTGCCATTTGAGAATTCTTTTCTCTTTTGCATTGCACTTTACACCTGCCTTCCTTTCTCCCTGGCGTTGTTTTAAGGTTGTTTGCAGTTTTTCCCCCCCTAGACAAGTGCTTTTGAAGAACTAATTCAGAATACAGAGTGCCTTTAACTGTCCTATCTGGAGGGAAATGAATGACTGTTCTAAACATCTTGGGTTTATTTTCTGATTTTGAAAGATTGCAGGGACGAGTCAGTGTGTTGTTTTTAGACCTTTACATCTTGTTGTTACTGCCAGAACTAAAATTACGAAACACACATGAGAGGTATTAAAGTCTCGGGGCCTTTTTGTCCATCAGCTAGAAGAGTTCTTCCCAAATATAACAGAAACCACAGTGTAAGTTGATAAAGACTGTCAAGATGTGATGGTGAATTTGGTACCCTCAGACTGACATCGTTTCTTGATTTTGAGAAGGTTTTGGTTTGGTTTGTGCAGCCGCCTGTGTGAGTTGCTCTACTGGATTCCCAGCTAACGATACCCACTGCGTGCTGCTAACGAAGCTGATGTACTTCTTTCTCTCAGCCGTACTTTCTGAGCATCCTCATTTCGCACAAGCCAAACTTTTGTAACAAATTTTCCCAGCGAACAAGGATGTGGTGGTTTTGTCAGGGTTTGTGTCCGCATCCTTTTTGGAGTCTGTGTTACGGTTGTGTCTGTAACTTGGCAAGAATTTCAAATCGACTTTTCTAGCTAGTCAAAATATATTTTATTTTTTCTCCCCTTAATTGGCTTCTTCCCTCTGTACCTACTGGTCCTGATCAAATGGAAATGAATTGCTTGTACCTTGAAAATAGACAAAAGGCTCCAGAAATACCTTTCTTACACGCTTCTGTTGATGCTTGGATGTCGAAATAGTGGATGAACTGGCCTGCTTTGCTAACTATTTGCATTCTAAGTGGAGCATTACATTGACATTTAATAATTTTGGGGTTTTAAAAGTGTCTTTTTTCTTTGAACTTAATTTTATTGCTGGAGTGAAGGATAAATTGACATCAAGCTGTTGTGGACTTGAGCAGGAACCTGAGGAGCAAATAACTGGAATATAGCTGTAGACAGGTGCAATTACTTGGTTTTACTAGCGCTGCACTAAGTCTACTTTTGTTTTTAAGAAGTTTTTAAAAGTTGCACTTTTCCTGGCGTCAGTTCAGTGTGAATTCAGAAAGTAGGTTCTTACCACAATAATCCACAGGGATAATTTGGAAAGGTCAAAGCTTGAAATCCCTGAGCAGCGTCTGAAATGTTCATCTCCGTAAGTGCCTGCAGTGAATTTGCGATGCAAGTACAATTACAGCCCAACTTTTCATCAAAGGTTCCCATAAAATCCTGCAAGAAGGGGTGGAACAGTTTTTGTTGTTGGCATTAATTGTTAAGTCGTTATCAGGGAGGAGGTGGCTGAAGGAAAGGGCAGCAGCGATGGACAGGCTCTCGAGTGGGATTCGTGAGGGTGAAGTGTGTACCCCACGAAGCAGTGTGCTCAGCTGAGGATCTGATTAATAATTAATGAGCTGTCATTTGCATAGTGAGAAGATGGACTCTCCCGAAATAAATCAGGCAGAGCTTCCTGAAAGCTTGACATTTGATGAGAGTGCCGCCTGTCCTTCGGGCCTCCCGCCTCCAGAAGTTTTCCGCTGTTACCCACGGAGCCTGCTTCTCCTCCCCGTGCCAAATGCAGGCCTTGGATTGAAATTGTTAATACTAATTGGTACCAAGATGATTGCTGTGCCACCCCGTCAGGCCTCCTGCGCGCTGACGTGGCCGTGGGAGGCCATGCAGCATGGGCGGCTCTTCCCCGCTACGGCATGTACAGTGGGAGCAGGTTGATTAATGTGCCCAATAGAAATAAAACAAATGGAAATTATTATTTTTTTTTTTTAGATTATACAGTACACTCATAAATATTAATGCCCTTTTGTATTGAATTGCATGTAATTACATATTTATACATTTAAGTCACCTTCCTGATACACTTAAGGCACTTTACTGATGAAAGATATCTCCGAAAGAGATGGTTTTAAACCATGCCTAATATGTTTGTAGGATTTATTTAATAATGTGTGGGCTTGTATGCTGGCAGGAGAGGAGAAAAACCTCCATTAAAGTCTGAATGTGTTGTTCACAGGGTCTGCTACTTAGCTGGAACCGACTCCGTGGGTAGCTGCTGAAAAATACGTCTCGACATGAAATATTACTACATCTCCTTATCTGTGTAGATAAGGTCTGTGCAGTCCTGTCACCTTAGAGTAATTACAGCTTATTACTCTAATCATGATGATGCCTGAAGTCTGTAATTAAGATTGTGCTGGCTAATGTACTAGCACACGGCATGGTACAGCTATTGTTCTATCTAAACAACAGAAAGATAAAAATGGGATGAGGGAGAAAGGGCAGAAAGCAGGGCAGTGATTGATGCAGGGCCATGTTTCCCAGCCAAGCGCCGCCTCCGCCGAGCCCAGCAGTTTCAGAGAGGGCAGGATCCGTGCATTGCCATGTGTTGGATGTATTTTGTGTGGTGTGTTGGTTGTTTTTTTTTTTTGTTTTACCCCCCCCCATTGGTTGGACTAGATGATCTCAAAAGGTCCCTTCCAACCTAGGTGATTCTGTGATTCCACAACAATCCCGGGCAGTTTGCACCCTCAAGCACGAGCATCAACATGCTGATGATCCCTAGTCAAGTATTCAAGCTAATTTTAATACATCCTATCCACTTGACTCTAAGCTTTTATTTTTTTTTTTTAACATGTCCTGTTGCACTCCAGTCTGCAGATGAAGAATTTAGCGTGTATTTCTATATACGTATATATTTTAAGGCCAAATTGTGGATCTGCTGAAAGCAATGAGAGGTTCTACCATACAATTCAGTAACGCGGGGGTTTGACCCACAGCACTCTGTAATTTTCTCTGCAGTGGTGTCAGCTGGTAAAAAGCAGATGGCTCTTCTGGAGAAACACGGTTGTCTAAACATCGATTTTTATGTCTAAATTTCACAGTAAGCTCACCCACCAAGCTGGATTTAAGGCCCGCTTTCGCAATTTGCAGAATAAGGAGCTCCCTTTCCTCCTTTTGATTGTGAGCAGAAGAGGCACCTTATTTTTTGGAACTGTTCCTTCTGTCTTGGTAGACACTTTTTCATAGAGTTTGCAGAAGGCTTTGTGAAGCTGCAGCTTGTCTTTACTGTAGGGGCACATGCAGATTCTTTCATCTTATTTCTGACATCAGCTCAATTTCGCTTTAGGTGCATCGTGACAATTCATGAAACTTTTTGCAGTTGGCTGGAACATGGGCTTCTTATGGAGGAGGTTGTCCCAGATATGCCCAGAGTGATCTGCAAAACTTGACCCATCTTACACTCTCCTTAAAGCTAATGGGAGCCAGTAATTTCTTGATGGCAGTGCTAGCCCCATTAGACATTTTATAAGTTTCTGGAAGCCTGCCACTGTTTCATTTAGATCTCTAGCTGGAAAAAAGAAATATAAAAAATAGTCCCACGAAAGCTATTTAGTCGTTAGAAGAATGGTTTTTTTCCTCCATAAAGTTTCCCTTCCTTCACTTTTTCAACCTTTCACATTTAGAGTGAATCCTCTTAATTGCATTTCTTTCTACGATTACGAGCTCCATGTTTTAACAGAAGTCCTGTGCTGGTATAATGTGCTAGTCATAAAGCACTGGGGCTTTTTGATATGGATCTGAAAAAATAAAGGTTTATATTTATCATTAGCAGCACGATGATACTTATCTTTAGGCATACATCTGTTCTGTAATAGTATCTCGTTGTTTCAGTGGAGTGAATTGAAGAAGTTGTAGTTATGATGCTTTTCTGCTGCATTGAAGGTGCTCTGAGGGTTTCCCAGTTTAATTGACTTGGTTTTCTGGTTTAATTAACGAAGTATAGCTGAATGGGGCTGAGTGTGGGAATGGCTGTGCGAGGTTCTCTGCCTTCGCTATCCAGGAGGTCAGTGGGTACTTGCAGTTGTTGTAGTTGCTATTTTATGAAGCTATTGATGGTGACAATTGGTGAAATAGTCACCTTATTATATGACGCCTGAGAATTTGCCTTTGTGCATTTGTGGCATGTATCTAAATCTAAAACCTTCCTGGGAAAGGTGACGGAAGGTGTTCTGAGAAAAGTCGTTCTTCTTGCTTTATTTTCCCCTAGGCTGGCTCTGCCGGATCTCTCAGCTGGTGTAGGGCTTTTCACTCAATGCAGGCTGTGATGGTTGATACTACCTCTGACTTGGGGATTTTTTAATAGCTGGAAGGACCCGAGAGGAGAGAGACATGACATTCCTAAAATACTGATCCTGCTTTATAGCTAAGAGTGCCAAAGATTTCTTATCATGAGCTTGGATAAAGCTTCTAACTTTTCTGGTATGAGTAATGCTATGGGAAGAAAAGCTTAGGATATTTCCTTTGGTGTCTTAGGTGAAGAAAAGGTAGAAAATGTGTTTTACAGCTTCTGATTCATACTCCCTTTTTTAACACTTGTAAAATTACTCTTTTTACCAAATATAAAATTTGAATTTTGACTGTCTTCAATTTAATTAATGTTCTCATTGGGTTTTAGTTATGAACATTGTGAAGCTCTTGTGTTTTAGATAGGCATTGAGGGAGCATTCTTTAATTAAAGCCAAAATTATTTTTGCCTTGAGGCATGGCTTTTTTTGCATTAAAAGGTGGCATAATTTGAATTATATTCTGAATCTGACACTGGGGCCAGCAACCCAGTTTCTTTCCTGCTGTCAGTTACAATACTGAGTGGCAATAAACAGAAGCGTGAAGGCTTACAAGATTATAGAGTACTTGATGGCAGGGCGTGGAGAGCTTTTGGTTTAGAGGCACGTTAGGGAATGCTTAAAGTGTGACACTTCTTAAGTAATATGCCACCTACATGGAAATACTGTACCCCTCCATATGGACTTAGTGGAGCAGATGTCACTTAGCAAATTGTATTTATTAGCTCCACAATACCCATTGTCATTTACACCTTTCCAATAGCTTCTGATTCTTCTCTCCCGCTGACTTTCCAACCTCCTCTTCCTCTGCCTTTAATACTGTGTTATTGAAGACTTTTTTTTTCAAGTAACATTTATTTTGAAACTAAAATATGATTTAGGTGTGTTTTAGGTTGTCAGTAAGAAAATACAGTAGCTGTAGGCCAAGTTGCAAAACTTGTGTTTATGTTATAAGACCTGGGTGTTTTTTGTAGACAGACATTGATTCTGGGGTTTAAAGAAGGATCAGTGACAAAGTTTTAAAATACAAGTTGGTTTGGGGGCTGAGTTTTCTTTTTTTTGTGTGCTTTCCCTACCTCCCTGAGATTTGAAAATCTGCTTAGATCAGGCCTGGGGGAGACATCCACTAAATTCAATTGAGATTCACTGGCTTTAATTGGATTTAGGTCAGCTCTCGCCTTGTGCTGTCACACGGAGGAAATAATGCAAATAAATGTGAAAAGCTAAGCCTTGCTTAAATCAAAGACAATTGTTAATTTAAACGTTAGAAATACATGCCGTCTTCTGAATGCATGCTTGCTTGATGTATGAGATGTGATCGAGAGTTACAAGGTGGATGGTATGAAATCTAAAAGGGGACATGTCTGCTTCTGTGTGCTCTCCTCAGCTTACAGATTTTATTTTGCATTTGCCTAGACTTTGATGAAGCAGGCACCAGTGAAGACTGATTTTTCCTGTTCTGGTGACTGTAGCATTGCCTTGAGAATGCTTTCCTCCTCACCTGGAATTGCTTCTTCTCAAGAGGTCAACCAAATCAGAGCTGTACCTTAACCACTGTGTTTTTCTTATCCTCCTTCCCCTGCTCCCTCCCTCTGCAGAAGGACGTAGCTCTGAAACCTCAGGAACGTGTGGAGAAGCGACAGAATCCTCTAGCCAAGAAAAAACGGGAAGCACTTACCAATGGGCTGTCCTATCTGCCGAAAAAGAACAGACTTCACCACCACCAGTACAGCTCCGACCGAGAAAATGATCGTAACCTTTGCCAGCACCTTGGGAAAAGGAAGAAACTACCGAAGGGCCTCAGACAGGTGAGAGAGGAGATTTCTGCTGCGGGGAGGGGAGCCTTTGCCTCTTGGCACTTGGGATGTAGAAGCTGATTTTTTGTTTTGTGGCATGACTTACTTTAACCATTTCGTAGTTTTTTTAGTCTTGGGCTCTCAGGTGCCACAGGGTACCATGTCGTGGTCCTAGAAGAGATGAATTGAGTGGGAAAGCAAGTGGTGTGTTGATGTCAGAGCTGAGCTGATGAATAAATGTGCGGAGGTTGGAAGAGCATTCCATAGGCTGGCTGTGAGACTGTTGGGGGAAACAAATGTGGTCTCTCTATTACATTGTTAGGCCAACTTTCTGCTATAAATATGCCTTCTCGTCTTTAAACTTGGTACGTGGAAGCATAAGACTCCCTTGAACATCAAGGGCAAGGTGAGGTAATTGAAAGAGCGGCAGCTGTTAATCAAGACAAAGCTCTAAGACTGATTATGTTCAAGGAGCTCATTTGTAGGATGTCAGTTGTACCGCTGTGTGTTCTTTTGGGTGACTAATCACCTACTCTCAGCCAGAAATTCCTGCCTTCCCAGCACTGGTGCTCCCTTGCTGTGGTAGCTGTGGCACATGTGTGATGCGGGAGCAGAGAGTGTCCAGGGTGGCAGAGCCTGGGGTTGGAAATCTTGGGCTCTGGTTCAGGACTCCGCAGTCCTGTGGTTCTTGGTTTTAAGAAAGTAGAAAGTGTGACAAGTGTTGTTTCTCTTGTCAGCTGGATGAAGAAAAAACCACGCTTTGGGGGTGTTTTTTGGTTTGTTGGGTTTTTTTTTGAGTAAATACCCCTTGTGTATTTGATATATAAAAGACTAACTTAAAGCTGGGTGTTTTAAGTCGAGCCTGTTAAGGTAATTTGGCTCATTGTCTGCAAAACTGAATTCTAGTGTAACAGTAAGAGGATCAGTTTTGACTGAAATTTGAGTGATACCAGTGACTTTTTAAGCAGAATTTATATGTTTAATGGAGATGGTTGATAATCATTGAATGAGTCTTCATCCTTGTTTGGTGCAAAAACATTGCTTTGAAGAGAAACTTCTAGAAAGCAGTAGGAGTTCACTGCTACTGCTTTTGTGAGCTCAGGGAAGTGGAAGGAACATTGAGGATGACAAGTACATGGACTTGTATTCAATTTGATATTCGGAGTTGCAGAAGCTGGTAAAAAGCATGTTTTTGTGATTATTTGTAAGCCCACACTGTACATTGAAATAAAATAAGAGATTTTACAGTGCTTCAGCAAAGCAAACAAATTGTAAAATGCATATTCCACACTACAACACTACTTAGAGGTAATTCTTCTAATTCTACTTTGTATTTCGAAGGGGAGTGGGGAAACTCTTCGGGAGAGTTGATGGGTATAAGCTGGTGTTGAGGGCTGCTGTGTTTCCTTGGCTGTTCTCTGTGTTCACCTGCATGGTCCTTGCTCTATTCCCTTTTAGGATGTCAAATGGTAAATGTATCTGCTTTGTGTGGCATGAACTGCCCTTTGTGAAAGCTGACTTTTTGCACTATTTGATTCCCCTGGCACAGCCCACTGTCAGGTGAAACCTTTCCACCCCCTACTTAAGCTACAAAGGAATCGGCCTCGCTGCTGATGGAGGTTGTTTGTGAGGTTATGTTTTTAGGAATAAATATACACTGGCTTGGAAGGTATTGAGTTGACAAATGTCATGGAAAATGGTTTTCCTTTCAGCTGATAAATCTGAGTACTCTGCTTAATTCCTGAGGGATAAGGCTGAGAGGAAATAAAATATCTTGCTCAATATAAATTTAATACATTTGGTGGGGGTATAGCTCCTTAGATAAGAACATTTTAGTCTCATGAACAGTTTAGGTACTGACAAATCCTTGGGGCTTTGGCACTTAGACGTGGAAAAAAGATGTCATGGAAAAGGCCATAAAGCTTATTTGAAAAGACAGGCCCATGACTGTTATATATAGCATTTCTGGTAAGCATTTTCTGTCTTCTTTCAAGACAAATGGTGAAGACCTCCTAAAAAGGCGGAGAATGATAAATTGTGAGGATGGTTTTCTCTGATCACGTAGCACTGTTCCTCCCAGAGTGACCCTTGGCTGCATGCTTTGGGTTTGTTTCCACACCCACCTCAATCCCACCGAGTTCCTGGGCTCTCGGTGGGAAATAAAGTCGCTCATCAACCTTCTCTCATGACAACAAGCCATGAACTGGGGCTTTGTGCTTGGCAAAGCGTGAGGATCCAAAGCCAATTAAACTTCAATACGCTTCTGGATATATGCGCTGTCCTTGCTATATTAGGGCTATATATTTTATGCATAAACAATGCATCTTGCCCCTCTTGTCCCTGAATTGTCACGTGGGAATATCATGACCTGATGGCAGGATGCAATCTTGGTGCTGTCCCTTGCCTTCCCATGCTGGCCCGAGCCCTTGGCTGCCATCTGTCCCTCTTGGGACATGTTTTATACCCAGCGATCCTGTTTGTTGTCGTACCGATAGTTAAGAGCCCTGTCTGATGGGCCCTCCTGTGAGATCTCTTATCTGCTGGAAGTAACTCTCACGCGCAGGATTTACAGTCTGAAGCTCCCTCGTCAAACAGATTTAGTTGAAGTCAGCTATTGGAAGGACTGCTAATTAGTTTTCAGAGAAAATCCTTGCAGTATTCATGCAGGTATTTATCCAGCTATCCTTAAATGCCTACAGGTTTATTGAAATCCAGAAAATGTGAAACTGTAGGTTAATTAAGGCTCATATTTTACTAGCGAGAAGACTTTTGAACTCTGCTTTGTGAGCTTTTATAAATGTACTTATTAAATGCCTCAAGGAAATTTTAGTTGGCGTTAAGCAAACATAAGACTCATCAGAATATTTCTCCAGCGTTTTAAATTTAATTTCCTTTACGTTAATTGGCGATGGTGTGGTTTTAGGTGTTTTGTGTAAAAATAATTTGGAAATCTTAAAGTGAACGTTTTAAACTAGTAAAAGGGGGACAGAATTTTTTAACTAGTGTTTATTCAGTTTTTATTCCGTGAGGTTTGAGTGAGGGCATATGAGGAAACAATGAATTTTCATTGCAGAAGGAGTGTTGACAGTCTTTTGATAGTGAGGGGGAAGGATTGTTCCTTTTTTTTCAGTAGGTAAGTTTTTGAAAGAGCAGAAGATGTTGACTTCTGCTACCTCTACCATTTCCTTCATTGTTTTCTTTATCCGTTGGGAGACTCATACACCTTTTTGCAGAAAAGGATTGTTGTTGGTATATGCTTCTAAAACAGCAATCTGTGCTGGGCAAGTGGTACCTTAGCTGGTGTAGGTATATTCGAGATCCAACTGCTGCTGGGCTCTGCCTTAACCCGCTGATTCCAAAGGCAGAGTATCAAATCCCAGTCCCCAGATATCCTGTGAGTGCAAAGGAGGAGACAAACTGGTCATAAATAAATGAGGGGCAGATGATGAATAAAGGGAAGAAAGCACATGATGAGAGATGAATTAGGAGGCATATTGTAAGGAGATAAAGGAAAATGGGAAGAACAGTAAAAAAAGATACACCGCTGACGCTGGCAGTCATCAGCTACAAGCATTATACACTGTGGGCTTTAACCTCATAGTCCATTACATGAATCAATTAAAGGGGAGGGAGGGAAGTACTGAAGCTTTTCCTTCTCAAAATGAAGTCTCCAATCCCCTTGGTAGCCTCACCCTGCATCTATACACCTTAAATTTAAGGCTGCTAAGGCTTTCCATGGCAGATCTGGTTGGCCACTGTCGTCCCTTGTCATCGTTGCTTGCGAGCATCACGCCGTTAATTGTGTTGCAGATTTGGTTATTGCACACTTGTCCCCGGTTGCAGAGGTGCTTCAGGGCAGCCAGCTTGTGGTGTGAGGGTGAAATAACTGTTGTGTGAGCTGCCTTTAATCATGCTTGCAGCCAGGAATGGCTATTGCCTGCTCCTAGACAAGCCTGTACATGACAGGTAACGAGAGCGGAGCGGGAGGGGGGCGTTGTAGCTGTAGGGTTTGTGGTGACATTGGTCGGGGAGCCGAGCAGATGGGTTTGATTGTCACCGGCAGTGTGATTCCAGCGAGAGCTGACTGTGGTGACAAGCGATTTACAATGTGCTATTTACAGTTTGGGTTTGCAGTCTCTCAATGACATCTGAGTGCTCTTTAGCAACTGCTTTCATTACTGCTTTTCTAAGAGCTGTTAATTGAAAATGAAATTGTGGGTGGGCTTTGGGAGTGCAATAGCAGCTACAAGTATTAGACGCAACCGCGGAGAACTGCTTCGTTTCTTTGACTCCCAACTTGTAGACCTGGGCCAGCAGGAAGGGGGGAGGGGGGAAAAAGGGTGTATATTTGTGCCGTGTGAGGTCAGACACCTTGGAAATACCACGTACCCGTAATGGGTGATAAAGGCTTGAATCTCCTTTTACGTAGCTGCTGAGATTTGGGATTACTTTACTGGCAGCCAGTGGGTTTCAGTGACTGTAAAATCGGATGAGGAAGGAACCTAGGTGGTGAAAATAGCTCAGGCAGGGCAATGGGAGGTCTGCAAGTCCTGCCGGCTGGGTTTGTGCTGTCGGAGGCTGAGCTCTGTATGGCTGAATCACAAAGCATGGGACAAACTTTGTGGAATCAGGGACTACAAAGATGATGAGGGACCTAGAACATCTCTCTGATGGACTTGGATCTTTGTAGTCTGGAGAAGGGAAGGCTGGGGGGGAATCTAATCAACACCTATAAATAATCAAAGGGTAGGTGTCAGGAGGATGGGGCCAGTCTTTTTTCAGTGGTGCCCAGGGAGAGGACAAGAGGAAATGGGCACAAACTTGAACATAGGAAGTTCCAGCTAAACATGAGGAGGAACTTCTTTCCTGTGAAGGTGGCAGAGTACTGGAATAGAGGTGAGCACACCTCTGTTAATAGAACACAGAGAGGTGGTGGAGTCTCCATCTCTGGAGACATTCAAACCTGCCTGGACATACTCCTGTGCAACCTGCTCTGGGTGGACCTGCTTTGGCAGGGGGTTGTACTATATGGTCTCCAGAGGTGCTTTCCAATGCCATATCGTTCTCTGATTCTGTAATTGTCTGGATTGGAAGGGACTTTTGAGATCCTAGAGTTCAAACATCAACCAAACACTGCCCTAACCCATCACTAAACCCTATCTCTAAGCTCTATGTCTACCTGTCTTCTAAATATCTCCAGAGATTGTGAACTTGTGTGCCTTAGAAGTGGTGCCAGCGAGGCCTTGGTTGAGCGGTGGTACTGCTATGCCGTAAGGCAACTGAGGTAACGTTTCTTCCCATGCTGTTTATCTTATCTTAGTTTCTTTTATTCCAAAGTACTAGCACAACCACTTTGAAATTACTAGGTTTTCTGGTTGTTGCAACCTCCACAGTGTGGTTTCATTACATGCGAGTGTTGCCAGGAGGTTGAAGTCACCCCACGCGACAGGACTTTGCGGGGAGCACCAGTTTAATGAAACATTGTCTTCTCTGTCTCAGTATCCTGTCATCTGAGGGCACCGGTTATCTGGTTTTCTTTGTCAATCCACCTTATTAACAAAATTTAATTTGAAATTTAAGCTATGAAAGGGTGAAAAGAATCGGACTCTAGCCCTGGAAGTATAGAAAGGGCCATGTACAGGTTAACTGTGCTTTGAGGTTACATCACAGCGTGAGTTGATGGAATAACGCAGAGGAAGAAGATGCTTGTACAGTAAAGGGAGATGGGTAGATCTGGGCTTTGAGAAGCTCATGTAGGATGGGAGAGGAGAAGGGGAGAAGTGGTGGGGCTGTGGGCAGGTCCAGGCTGAGCTGTGTGTTTTTTCGGAGGGTAGATCTTGCACAGGGATGTGCATATGACAGGATACACCCAAAGAAGAGGGGTCCTGTTGTGTGAGTTTACGTCACCTGTGTCTGCTCATGTCCAGCGCAGTGTCAACATTTGAGTGCTTTGTATTGGCCAGTGGGTAATGTCATCCCTGGAAGGAAACCACACGTTATTTTGCAGACGTGCACAGTGTGGGGATTTGTGTCTGAGCGAGAGAGCGCCTGTCCAAAAGCTGGGCTGCCGCTCAGTTGCCCCTCTGGTTTCCCTCTTGGAAACCGCCGCTGGTGACAAACAGCGCTTGAATTACAAGTGTTTTGTGATTCTCCACTGCTGTTTGCTTCTGATCAGAAGCCACAAAAATCTCCAGCTGCACTTAACCCGCAGTCCCTATATCTAGCACGTGGTTTGTGAAGGCACCCAGCTGCTCAAAAGCATCCACACAGCTTCTGGACCTTGATAATATGTAATTGAGCTCAACGGGCACAGGAAAGATTCTTCTCTAGAGAAAGGACTGCAAAATGATGTCTTGCTTCATGTGCATGTCATTCTGCGCTGCGCATTCCCCCCCTCCCCAGATTTAATGAAGTTCCTGAATTGGGATTCCTTGCAAAAGCAGCACAAAACCAGGCTCAGAATGGGAGACTCGGAGCTGTTCCCCCCACCCGAGGGTGATGCTGGGCTGCAGGGAGCGTTTTCCCGGCGTGGTGAGGAGCAAACACCTGCATCCATTGATCAGCCGCTCGCAGGAGCTGCCACTTGACTGAGGGTTTGCCTGCAGTGACGTGGCACAGGCAGTCCCCGTCCCCCCCTCCCCCTTATAATCACTGCTTTCACCTGCAATTTTTCAATAAGCTATTGAATTATACCTCTCTAAATGATACGCTGCAAATCCAGCGGGTCCTAATTGCTAATGATGGTTCTGAAAGACTTTCATTTGACTGTAATTAGGTTTGCAAGCAATCAGCTGCCCTTATCAGAATTGAAAACACATATAATGTAAAATACGGGCTGGTGGGAACATAGCGTTTTCCTAAAAGGAGGAGGGAAGAGGAAGATGTTTTATTAGCAGAAGCTGTGACATATTTTAACACCTTGAAAACATCACGTGTGAAATTAATTCCTTTCGACATTATACCATCTGGCAATCTTATTGTTCTGTATATGTTGCTGTGTAAAGCACACTTTTTTTTTGCCTGTGTTTGAAATAGTAATCATAGAATTATTAAATGGTTAGAATTGAAAGGGACCTTCAAGATCATCCAGTTCCAGCCCCCCTGCCCTGGGCAGGGACACCTCCCACCACACCAGCTTGCTCCAAGTCCCATCCAGCCTGGCCTTGAACCCCTCCAGGGATGGGGCAGCCACAGCTTCTCTGGGCAACCTGTTCCAGTGCCTCACCACCCTCACATCAAATAATTTCTTCCTAATATCCAATCTCAATCTCCCCTCTTCCAATTTAAAACTGTTCCCCCTTGTCCTGTCATTCCACTTCCTGACAAACAGTCCCTCTCCAGCTCTCATGGAGCTCCCTTCAGATCCTGGAAGGCTGCTCTAAGATCTCCCTGGAGCCTTCTCTTCTCCAAATGAGTCAATCATGAGTCAAACCAATTCCTAAGGATGTTATCCCTGCTGGATACGTTAAAAATACAGACTGGGAAATCCCGAGGACTCAAAATGACTCCCCCATGGAGAGCATCACGTGCAGGGCTGAGGAAACAGGAGAAAAGGGCCTTGTTTTTTGCCATGTCCCTCTGCTGTGGGTGAGTGCTTGTGCTCAGTGGTCAAGGAAACCCTGTCCCAGTATTGTTTGTTGAAGCTGAAGTAAAAAATACCTTTATGTTAGATTCAATGCCTTGAAAATTTTTTGATAATATGCTACTATTTTAATGTGTGTATCCTCCTGCATTAAACGCCGAGCTCTTTGCCTGCTGTGGGGCTAACAGGTATTAGCAACTCGTGTCTTCAGGCTCCAGTGTAGGCACAGAGGTTCCCTCTTCATAGACGCAGAAGAAGACAAGCTTGCAATGTGGTTACAGTCTGGTGTTTGCCCACTCTGGCTAAAATATTGGCTGTTTGGCAGTGGGACCCATCTCTTAACTGGGGCTCAAGTGTGGGTGTTTGTACCCGGTACAGTGGGGCCTGTAATCATCGTGATGGTGTTACTTCTAGATGGCAGAGCTTGTCCAGCCAAGGAAGAGAGAGGAAGAACTTAAGTCATTCCTGAAAGCAGGAATAAATGATGGGATATCAGTATCTCCCACCTTTCTCTGAAGCCGATGGTGTGAGCTGGTGGCCCCTGGGATGCGGCTCCTCTGCTCTCGCCTCTCCTCGCTGGGGTGTTGCGGGTGATGGGGCTTGTAAGAAAAATGAGCAACGTTGGCATGTTTTTATTTCTGATGCAAATGCTGTTTGATCTGCCCTGCTTACATCTCGCCTCCTCTCCCGGCTCCAGTTTGTGCAGCTGTGAAACCCAGTTGCCAGAGGGATGTCACCACCTCTGTCACCAGAGCAGGTAGTGCTGCTGGGAGACACTGCCGCTGTGTGCTCTGCTCCATCCAGCCAAATGGGAGCTCCCAGCGAATTCCCAATGGAGAAAAGATTAGAAACAGTGGCTTTTGGGTTAACCTAATTATGTTAATCAAGTAGATATCTTGAGAATAATAGTAAAAAAAAAAAAAAAAAAAAAATCCTGTGCATGGAGCAGTTATTGTCTCCCAGGATTATCTTTTTTTCTTTTAATGTTGGCACCCTACTTTAATTGAAAACTGAAATGATTATTAAAGATGCTGTGTTGGGAAGTGAATGATATTTTAAATGTGCGAAGCAATCAATTGCTGTCTTAAAAGTGCCTAAGCATGTTACCAATAAGGAATTAAACAAAAAATTAATTTCAACTGCTTGGAGATAAATTAAGCTCTGGCTTAAGTGATATAAGACAGTATAATAAAGTGACCCTATGGAATTAAAAAAAAAAAAGAAAGAAATAATCCAGCACTTTTAAAATTTTTTTTTTATTCTACAAATAACTGAAATCTAAGCCAAGGCTTCTGGTCTGTAGGTTTGCCTGTGTGTTAACTTTAAGCATAGAGGTTCGTCCTCAAATTTGCCATGGAAAAATTGAAGTGAGGTGATGTTACGTAATTCTCCTTCTTTCCCTCCATGCACTGTGTGTTCAGAAATGGAGGAGGTGTAAGGATGGTGTGTTCAAATGTGGCTGTAGCATCCGACAGCGCAGTTGTGGGTGTGCAGCATCCTTTTGGTGCAGGGAAGGTTGGTGGGCACAGGGAGCGGGGGGTCTGTGTGCTGAGGGGGTTCCTGCATGTGCAGGTAGGCGTGGGGAGGCTGTGACACCCCACTGCCAGCACCATGGGCTGGGAAGAGCCCCAGGAGCAGGAGAGCTGCCTCAGGAGCCTCCTGTGTGATGCTCAGACTCTTCCTTAGGCTTAGTAAAGCCTCCTTTGTTCTTAGCAAAAGTGTGACATAGCTTTATATTTTTTTTATATTGAGCTTGCTGTGCTCCTGAATAATTCAAAGAGCTATTTTGCATCAGTTCTGTTGCCAGTTAAAGAACACGGTATGGCCATTACTACATAAGGCCATGACTCCTAAAACAGATAAAACAAACTTGTCCTTTTGTCCTGACCTTTCCCTGGAACAATTTTCTCTGCACAGTATTAAAATACAGTGAGGTTACATGAGCAAAAATGAAGGAGTTGCTGCCCTGAAGCAAAAGTTACTGTTGCTAGAAGGAAAAATATTTCAATAGAAGATTAACTGCAATTTACTGTGGTAAATCAGGTGATGCTGGAAGTTTGCCTCTAATACCGGCAACGCCACGCAGGCTACAACAAAATACATGGACCTGATATCTCTAATGTTGCGGGTTTTAACAGCATGGGATAAGTTTCTAATTTATCCTTTTGTATTGGATGAGATGTTGCAAAGATTATTCAAGTATATCACTCTATGATGTATGGACTCTCTTGAGGAAACCCTTAATCCAAATTTTCCCCTTAGGAAGGTGCACGAGCAGGTTCTCAGCTACAGCTGCCCTCCTTATGGCTGGTTTTTTACACTGCTCGTCTCTGTGAGCACTTGTAGGGACCTGTTTTCCAGAAAACTGAGTTCTCCACTTTCTCCAGCTAGGGAAAAATTGCTCTTCCAGTTTAATCACGGTTTTTCCTATTATGGAGAACACTAGAAGAATTCACCCAACAAAACGAAGACATAGAAATAGGATGACAGCCTTTCCATCTGTCCCACGTGTGAACATCTGTGAGGCATAAGATCTATTTAAGATAAAGGAAAAGTTTGGTAAAAGCTGGCATGGGTGTAAACTGACATAAAATAGGTCTTAGTGGGAAGTTCCGCTTTCAACCCAAGGTCTAGCGAGATCCTGCAAGAAATTGAGGGAGTAGAAAGCAGGAAAGTGAGTGGTTTTCAGGCACACAATGGATTTAGAGTATATAAAAAGAAAAAGCTGTATGCCATGAAGGTCTCTGAGAGCAGAAAGCTGAATCACTGACCTCAAAATTCCCATGTACTGCCTGCAGTAGTATTTGCTTTTGCCTTCTTGCAAAGTACCTGTATTTGCTTTCCCTGTTTGAAGAGTTAGCAAATAGATGTAGGAACCCACATGCTTGAGAAAGAAGAGTGGAATTCAAAGGAGAACAGAGTTCCCTCGCACCCAGCTTTTTTTTCTCCATAAAAAGAGAAATAAGAGCGAGAAACCCCCAAGTTTGCTCTTCAGATGCAGTCAGACCTAAGCCCTGCTCACCCTGCTCAGCCTCCCTGGTCTCCCGAGGCTAAAGAAGTCTTCAAATTAATAAAAATAGTAAAGCTAAGAATGGATATAGAACTGGAAACTGCTATTAATTACTTTATCTTTGAGAGATTTCAGCTTGGCTTTGTTTAAATATTGTAATAAAAATATTTTAATTGTGGAGCAGGTGGATTTTATCCTAGCCATGTAAAGCAGCAGGCATTTCCTGCGTGAACATTTTCCATGGTAGTCTTGTATTTTTGGCAACTGTGCTCACCATTCCCTTCTGAAAAGGTTTTACTTTAGTCTAGTGGAACGAAAAAACCCTCCTACTTTTATAAATAAATATCAAGTGCCCTAAGCGGGCAGAGGGTTAACAAAAATGGAAATTCTGTTAAAACTGCTAATCAATCTGTTTAATGTTTTATGGTCTCCCCTCCCCCTAACACATGTTCTTCTCTTGTAAAGCACCTTATTGCTTCCTGCTTGTTTACTGGCTTTTAGCAAGTCAAGCAGCTTTCAAATTGCTTTGATGTTAATTATAGAACTTGTTCAATAGGGCTTGCTAGGTGAAGGAAAATAGCTCATACATTTAAGAAAATAAATAAATCTACAGTCAAGTGCTCTGTGCTTTGGTTCTGAAGAAGGAGATGACAAGATACTGATGACTTAGTGTTGTGTTGTCAAATAAAGGCGGTACTTGGGCGGCACGGTGCTCTCTGTTTGCAAGATGTGATATTCTTGTCTTCACTTCTCTTGCTGGAAGAGGATCTGTGCGCTGAGGCCTGAGCTCATAATTGTAAGAAGGAGCTGAGTTTCAATACCTCTAGTGCCCAAGAAAGAGATTGAAGAAAGAGGATTTGCCTCAGCCCACGGAAGCTGTTAGTACAAACTCCCCCTTTGGGTTGGGGCTTGTCCCAGCTGGTCCTTTGCTCTGCCCTGCACTCTGCTCCATCCAGCTCAGGGGATGGTGAGTTAATGTTTTAGCTCCATCTCACCTGGAGATTGACAAAAAATGCTCTTACAATTTGGAACAAAACTCTAGCATCTTCTGAATGAACAGCCACATACTCAGATCTGACTCACTCACTCCATGGCAAGACCCAAACCCCTGCGAGAGGGCACTTGGTGGTGGTGACAGGATGGGACAGGAGGAGGGGACCGCTGCCCTGTGGCTGAGCCTGGGCACTCTGCAGTCTCTTCCAAGTTCCAGCCTCATTTTTCCCATGTTCATCTCATATGTAAATTGTGTTTAATCATAAAGAACATGTCTACCATCTCCTAATCAAGGCATAAAGGCTTAATCAGAGAATTTGTGCAGTGTTTGGAGATCTTCAGATGAAAGGTTCGGTACCTGTGTGATAAATGAATATTAATAATTTCTAGTGCAAAGCACCGTGGCTGCTGGAGCTGGCTGGGGGGGCTGTTAAAAACAAGTGCTGTGTGGAGTGACCAGGGAGTACGTGTCAGGAAGCCATGTGAAAGCTTTAGCTTATTAGTGGCATTGTATTTAAAAATTAGTCACATTATGGAGAGGGGGAAGGTGGAAGGTGTATTATTAGAAAAAGCTGTTGAAAGATTTGAAGTAAGATTTGCAGCCTGATGTTTTCTATAAGAATTGCAGTGTTTTCAGTGATGGAGAAATATTATTTTCAGTATTAAGGCTTGTGCTTCCAGTGTTTTTAATGAACCTGTGCTTCAGTATGCAATAAATACTGAAAACAACCCTGTCAAACCTTCTTCATAATAATACATTTTGATATAAGCATTGCTGACCAACATACGCCTTTCTCTCTGCATTTATATGATCAGAGGGCTGTGAGGACAGGCTGAGAGACCTGGGGGGGTTCAGCCTGGAGAAGAGAAGGCTCCAGGGAGACCTTAGAGCCCCTTCCAGTCCCTAAAGGGGGCTGCGGGAGAGATGGGAAGGGACTCACCAGTGAGGGGAGCCATAGGATGAGGGGCAAGGGTTTTAAACTGGAAGAGGGGAGATTGAAATGATGTATTAGGATGAAATTCTTTGCTGCGAGGCTGGTGAGACCCTGGCCCAGGTTGCCCAGAGAAGCTGTGGCTGCCCCATCCCTGGAGGGGTTCAAGGCCAGGCTGGATGGGGCTTGGAGCAACCTGGTGTGGTGGGAGGTGTCCCTGCCCAGGGCAGGGGGGTTGGAATGAGGTGAGCTTTATGGTCCTTTCCAACCTGAACCGTTCTGTGATTCCGTGGTGTGTTGTTGCTGTTCTGTAGAAGGCACTGATGGGTGTGTTGTTCCCAGAAGCAGTAAGTGCCCCAGCATCTTGCAGGCTCCTTTAGAGGGATCATAAAGCATTTCCTGGAGCAGAACTGTACAAGGCTGTAACATCACGCTGGGGGAAAGAGACCTTACCTATCAATAGCAAAGCAAGGCTTGTAATTTTAAATCTTTCTAATTTAAATCATGAAAATCTGTTTTTCATGAATAATTCAGAGATCTGATTTAGTAGAATTATTTCCAGCCCATGTATATTAAACAGCCAACCTGCTATGCCAGTTCTGTTTAAGACACTGTTGATGGGGGTTTTCTTTTTCCCGCAGAAATGATCATCTTTGTCTGTTAGAAAATAAAGCTGCGGTGGTATTTTTGTCCTTTTGATTGCGTGAGGATTTTTCTTTAAACCTCGTAGGCTAAAATTCAAGCCGAAGAAAAATAAACCCCTTACTACAGTAGCTCCTAGAATTCAATTTGGAGAGAGTAAACCTTGTACTGTATCCATTAGGAAAATGGCAGTATTCTTCCATTTCCTGATCTTATTCAATTACTTACCCCGCTTCCTGCTTTTAGCGTAAACTGTATATTTTAGCTCATGACCTTTGACAGCAAATTGAATCAGAAGTGGAGATGCAATGAAAGTTGGTTTTTTGGTGTTTTGTTTTTTTTTTAAGACTCTTTAAAAGCACTGATGTGTAGGAAATTTTGGGGTTTGTTTTTTTGTATTGTTTTGCTTTGTTTTTAATAAGCCTGACTGTGGGTTTTGTATTACAGTGCATTTTCCTCAGAAAAAGGAAATTTAAGTTCATGTCCTTCCTTCCTTTGCTGTGGGGAGCAGCAGCCTCCGTGGCTGCTCTTGTTAGTGTGTGCCTGCTGAAATTAGCATTGCATATTTTAGTTAATACCAATAAAAGTGGAGTTTGTTTAATTTAGACTCAAGGCCTTGTTTAGATTGGATTAGCACTTTAAGAAAAATATTTAACTTGTAAAATGATGCTATTGACACAAAATGGTTACGAGTCCAAAGTCATCCTGAGCTTTGTTTCCCCACTGTTGTGGCCTTTCTTGCCCACTCCCCATTCATAGGTTTTTATAGGTTTTAAATTATTTTGGGCCTTATGATGGAATGAAAAAATCCCGTTTTCTGTATGAAGTCATGGGAACAATAGAAACTAAGTCTTTTAAAGGTGAGACAATCTTTTTGTAAGGTGTCATAAACACCATATGGTGCCTCTCAGGGAGTCTGAGCTTGTGTCTTGGCAAGAGCTGAGGACCGTTGATACAGAGTGCAGGAGATGGACTCACCCGACATCCTGAGAAACCTCTCCTCTATCAGTAATTCCAGTGTGCTCAAGGGTATTGGGAAACCTGCAGAAAATAATTCACCATCAGCCCTTCATGGCTTTTATATTGCTGCGCTTCTACTCTCTTGGAAATAGGGGCTTTATTTTTCCAAAGCTGCTCAGCGCTGCAATTAACCAAGTCCTAGAGCCAAACTGACTTAAAGTACTTAGAATCACAGAATCACCTAGGTTGGAAGGGACCTTTTGAGATCATCTAGTCCAACCAATGGGGGGGATGGGGGGGGAACAAAAAAAAACAAAACCCAACACACCACACAAAATACATCCAACACTAATCCATATTCCCAAGCACCATGTCAGCTCCTCTCTTGAATACCTCCAGGGATGGTACCTCAACCACCTCCCTGGGTAGCCTATTCCAATACCTGACAACCCTTTCAGTAAAGAAATATTTCCTAATATCTAACCTGAACTTCCCCTGGCATAACTTGAAGCCATTACCCCTTGTCCTGTCATCTGCAACTTGGGAGAAGAGACCAACCCCCGCCTCTCTACAGCCTCCTTTCAGGTAGTTGTAGAGAGCAATAAGGTCTCCCCTCAGTCTCCTCTTCCTCAGACTGAACAACCCCAGCTCCCTCAGCCTCTCCTCATAAGACTTGTGCTCCAGACCCCTCACCAGCTTTGTTGCCCTTCTCTGGACCTGCTCCAGCACCTCAATGTCTTTCTTGTGGTAGGGGGCCCAAAACTGGACACAGTACTCGAGGTGGGGTCTCACCAGTGCCGAGTACAGGGGGACGATCACCTCTCGGGTCCTACTCACCACACTGTTCTTGATACAGGCCAGGATGCTGTTGGCCTTCTTGGCTACCTGGGCACACTGCTGGCTCACGTTCAGCCGACAGTCGACCAACACCCCTAAGTCCTTTTCTGCCAGGCAGCTCTCCAGCCATTCTTCCCCAAGCCTGTAGCGCTGCCTGGGGTTGTTGTGACCCAAGTGCAGGACCCGGCACTTGTCCTTATTGAACCTCATTCCGTTGGTCTCAGCCCATTGATCCAGTCTGTCCAGATCCCTCTGCAAAGCCTCTCTACCCTCCAGCAGATCAACACTCCCACCCAATTTGGTGTCGTCTGCAAATTTGCTGAGGGTACATTCGATCCCCTCGTCCAGATCATTAATGAAGATGTTAAAGAGAACCGGACCCAGTACCGAGCCCTGTGGGACACCACTCGTGACTGGTCGCCAACTGGACTTCACACCATTCACCACCACCCTCTGGGCCCGGCCCTCCAGCCAGCTTTTAACCCAGTGCAGAGTATTCCCATCTAAGCCATGGGCAGCCAGTTTCTCCATAAGGATACTGTGGGACACTGTATCAAAGGCCTTGCTAAAATCTAGGTAAATAACATCCACAGCCTTTCCTTCATCTACCAAGCGAGTCACTTTGTCATAGAAGGAGATCAGGTTCGTCAAGCAGGACCTGCCCCTCGTGAACCCGTGCTGGCTGGGCTTGATCACCCGGGCGTCCCTCATGCATTGCATAATGGCACTCAGGATGATCTGCTCCATGACCTTCCCAGGCACCGAGGTCAGACTGACAGGCCTGTAGTTCCCCGGATCATCCTTCCGACCTTTCTTATGGATGGGCGTCACGTTTGCTAGGCACCAGTCAGCTGGGACCTCCCCAGTTTGCCAGGATTGTTGGTGATGATGGAAAGTGGCTCTGCAAGCACTTCTGCCAGCTCCCTCAGAACCCTCGGGTGAATCCCGTCAGGGCCCATAGACTTGTTTGTGTCTTAGGACTGAGTCTTAATAAAAACTGGTGGGATTTAGGGCCTAGACTGGCTGATGGTATTTAGTCAAATCTGTTTCTCGTTTCCTGATTTTACACTGTTTTTTGGGAAGGGAGAGCCAGCCCATCCCCGCCAACTGCACCAGAGCTCAGTCGTGTCCATGCTAAGAGACCCGAGACATCACCTAGAGGAACAACACAGTTTCTGATTTGTGCAAAATGTTGAATTTTCTACTTTTCCTTTAAAAACGAGATGGGGGAGGGAGTACGTAAGTGTTTGGACTGACAGTGCTTGCAAATACTCTCTCACAAATCTCCTCATCCATTTTTCTACTCTTAGGCTTCTCCTAGATTGTAGCTCATTTACAAGCTTTCGCTTGTATTATTTCCCTTACGCTTGTGAATGGTGTAAGGGAACACAGAAGGAAACCCAAACCAGTGTATTCAGCTGATGCTTTCCAGCACAACCCCAAACCTTCCTAAAATTTCACCGAAATAATTGGTAAAAGCATCAGTGCTGCCCAGATCAGCCAGCCCAGCCAAGCCCAGTTCCCTACTCCCCATGGAGCGTCTCGCACACTGTCTTCCCTGAGCTTTTCTATTAACTCTTGAATGAGGCTTTCATGGTTCTTACCTTTATCTGACCAGAACGCCTTGATGTCATTATTTATCATTTTATCATATTTATAATTTTTACTGATCCTATGTCTGTATACAATAATGATATTCTGAGGGGAGCAGGAGCCCATTGGTGTGTTCAGAACTTGCACTTGGATTGACCTTGAACAGGACTTGAATTCAATAAGAAAAAAATCAGGAGATATCTTAGATTTGTTTTTTCCAACGATAAGAAGTAGACACCCTTTTTCCTTCCCCCAGCTACAAAAGCAGCCTGCCCCGCATCCCAGCTCTTGTGGTACCTACTCACACTGGAAGTGCAATCTGGTTTTTCTCCAGTGAGTTGCAAAATGTTCAGGCCTGGACACAACGCTGAGTTGTATCGTGGTCTGTCTTGGGTTTGTGCTAGGAGAGAGCTCGACTTCTCTGCGTATGTGTTTGTCTAACCTGGTACAAGAGCTTTGTTGCTGTGGGTTGTGTTGTTCTGCAGCCTGTTCCAAGGTAACATTTAATTCCTTCTTGTTCTGGCTGCTGCAGTGCCAAGTATTTGTTGAACATCTGTCAGTGTGCTCAGATTATTAATCTAACTTCTGCTCATTTACGTTAATAAAAACATTTGAGCTTCAGAACTAGCATGTAGCAGTTCCTTACACTACCAGTCCCAGTGAAATCCAGCTGAGTGGGTTGATGGAGTCTTACACCAACTGGCAAAGTGTTGGCAATTCCTCCTTCCAAAGCTTTGCCTCACTTGGCAGTGGAAGGTGGCACAGCTTATAAACGGTTGTGTTTAAACTTCAAACAACTAAAGCTTATTGTGCTTTGGGACAGACTGGAAAATATGGGAAACAGACACTAGAACCATTTTCAAATTTGGCATCTGTAATGGGAGAGTTGTGGTCTGTCGTAGCGGTGTCCACAAAGACAACAGAAGCGTGTTGAGGAGCACAGGGTAGCACGAAGCCGGTGAGATCAGGACCCATAAGTGTTCTTCTCAGCTCTGCCAGCGAAGCAGGTCCCTTCAGTCCAGAGGCTGTGGGATCTGCATCCTTGGATACAGCCCCCTCTTTTCACAGCAGTCTTCTCAGCTGAACCAGCCTTGCTTGGAGTGGGGCTTGGATGAGGGCACCCCTCGGCCAAAACTGTTGTATGTCACACTGAGCAAGTAATTTCATTTCTGGGAAGAGAAACCACCGTTTATTACAGTTACTTGGTGTCTACTATTGCTGTCGGTGTAATGTGCAGAACGAGCAACTCTGAAGCCAGCTTGGGAAATGGTCCCTGTGTTTGGGTCCCCACAGGCCTTTACTTTATTGTTAGCACAGTTTTTGCAAGTTGAATTAAAGGACAAATCTCCTTTTTGGCTTACATGTAGTCTGCTGGGCAACGAAATGCACTTGGAGCCGGTCTCCCAAGTCCTATAATCTTTTACTACAGATACTATTAATAAAAGTATTAATTACACCGTTCTGGAATTAGGATTTCGTAATGAAACCTCAAACGGAAAAGTCAAGCCAGGTTGGCCAAATGTCACGAAACACTCAAACTTGAGCTGCAAGTAAAATAAAAGTCTGAGTTGCTTTTAAGGTTTACGGTTAAAAGAATGTAAAACTTTTCAGCTTGTCCAAGTTTTGACAGAAAACCTTGCAGTACTTGGCAGGCCTGGCTGGGTTTCCTTAAGTGTGAAATGCAAGATAAAACCGGCGACTGGGAGCCAAGCACGATGAAACGAGAAGGTTCTCCTGAAACAAAGAGAACTGGAGATGCAGAGATTTTTCTCGCAGCTCCTTCACCTCCTCGCCTGCCTCAATGGGGCTGCGCTGGCCGGAGCGTCCCGGGCTCTGCTGGGGCTTCAGGGGAGCTGAGGGCTTTGGCCATGAACTTTCTGTAGGGCGAGCACAGGAGGGAGGGAAACTCCTAAAGGCTTTCCAGCAGCACCAGCACACGAGCTGTAATTAAAAGCTGGTTTGAATACACTTCAAAAGTTTGACTTGGATTGGAGGGGAAAGGCAGTTTGCTCTCTGTCCTTCCTTTCACCCTTGAACTGGGACTTCTTGTTTTGGTTGGGGGAAAGGAAGAACTTTTTTTCTCCCTTTTCTATCCAGAAAAGCTTTTTGAGAAAAAAGGAGTGGTTGTTAAAGGATTGGGGAAGGTTTTGCTGACAGTGGACAAAGTTGGGTTTGCTCACGTGGGGAGCAGGGGCAGTCAGCCATCTGACATTTCTGTTCATCCAGCACGCTCCAGAATTCTGATTATTTACCATATTTTTAATCTATTTGAATTACTTCAGTGCTTAGAGTATAAAATTTTAAAGGACTCTATCTTTCCTCCTTTTTACATCCCGATTGAAGTTGTGTGTTAACTGGGATGGGTTGAGGTCAGAAATAATAAACAGCATCAGAGGGTTTATTATCCAGAGCTCTTTAATCTATAATTGGAAGAACTTCATTTTTTTTATTTTTATTTTTATGCAAGACTTTGTAACTCTTATGGAAATTGCTGCTAGCTCTTTCACATCAACATGAAGCACGCTCATGCTTATCAAAGCCGTTTCCCAGGGCTTCAGTGGACTTGAGGAGGAGAAGGATGTGTTACCAACCAGTGACTGTGTTGGGGCAATTCCCTTCTTTGATGTTAACTGCCCAGTATGATGAACCACAGCCAGTTTCCAATACCTCCAGGTAATCTCCAGCATAATATTTTGGAGGAACTTTTGCAGTCAAAACCAGTTTGTGAGACAGTGGAAGCACTCCTCTTGCTTCCTAACCCAGGCAATGATATAACTTAAACCATTGAGTTGAGCTTCACTGAAAAATCTCAGAATATATGGACATTACCCAGCTTTTTTTGCCCCTGGTTGCTTAACCAGATTTTTGAGTGTGGCAGTTTTTATAGCTCCAGTCTCATTAGGGGTAAATTGATTTGCATTCGTGGCCTGTATCAGGAATAGTGTGGCCAGCAGGAGTAGGGACATGATGGTGCCTCTGTCCTGGGCACTGGTGAGGCCTCACCTCGAGTGCTGTGTTCAGTTCTCACTGCAAGAAGGACATTGAGGTGCTGGAGCATGTCCAGAGGAGAGCCACCGAGCTGGTGAGGGGTCTGGAGAACAAGTCCTGTGAGGAGAGGCTGAGGGAACTGGGAGTGTTCAGTCTGAAGGAGGTTGAGGGTAGACCTCCTTGCCCTCTGCAGCTGCCTGAAAGGAGGTTGCAGAGAGGTGGGTGTTGGCCTCTTCTCCCGTGGGAATGACGACAGGACCAGAGGGAATGGTCTGAAGTTGGGGCAGGGGAGGTTCGGATTAGATATTGGGAAGAATGACTTCACTGAGAGAGTGGTAAGGGCCTGCCCAGGGAGGAGGGGGAGTCACCATCCCTGGAGATATTTAAAAATGTGTAGATGTGGCACTTGAGAGAATGCTCTAGTGGCTGAGATTGTTGGGCTGGATGATTTGTTTTGTGGGGTTCGGATTTTTATGGTTGTTTTTTTTGGTTTTTGGGGTATTTTTTGTGTGTGTATGGTTGGACTCCATCTTGGAGGTCCCTTCCAATCATGCATATTCTGTGGATATGTAACTTAAAAAGATGCTTGAACCAAAGAAGTCTGGTCTGGGACCCTGGGGCTCTTTGGCCACGCCGCTATCGCCTCTGCCAGTTGCTCCATGAACTTGTGGGAGGGTGATTTTTCCCTTCTGCTTGTCCTTCTGCCAAAGACCTGTGCAGGCAGGGTAACTCCCCCAGCGGAGCTCCAGCTGTGCCGGGGCGATGTTGATGGCCCTTCCATGGGAAGAGCTTCCTTCCCTTGTCCTGCCGCCTCGCCCGCTCTGTCTTTAACACCCATGTACCGNATTTTTTATTTTCTTTTTTTTTGGTTGTGCAGACTTTGGTTCTTGGTGGACCAGAAATGACATTCCTAAAGGTGTTACTTGTTCCCTTCTTCATTTGGGCACTGACTGGCGTGGCCAATAATCAAAGAATAATTGTCAATACTGTTAATTGCTTTTCTGTTCATGGAAGAGGAAGGGAATGGAGGAAAGGTTTTGCATTGAAAGATCTGCATGGTCTGGTGTGAGTGATGGCCTCTCTCCACATTCTGAGGAATTGCTGCCAGGAAATGACAAAAATCAGGTCCTGGGAAGCTGGGGATCCCCCTGCTCCTCCTCTGAAGCTCCTGACAGCTTTGACTGTTCAGACCTGTTCTCAGAGCCCCCTGTGGATTTTGGTGTACGTGGCTGAAGCTCAAAAAAGCAGCACCAGCTCCCTGTTGTCACCACCTCAGACACCAGCTTTCAGAGTGACTGGCTGAAATGTGGAACTGCAATTTCCTTGGGTCCTATACTGTGAAATTCTATAGTTTCCCTGCCTTCCCGATGCCATAGCAAATTAGTAGCAGGAGAACCAGCAAACTACGTTTTGCCTGGGATCAGCCTTACTAATGTATTATTCAGCCGTGATTATTTTTTAATGTCTGAGAAGTGTAGAAACATTTCAGTGTAGCTGGATGGGAGTGGTGGATATCACTAATTATAACATCTCCATTATAAATATGGATAAAGCTGAAGGTTTAAAATGATGTGTTTTTTTCTAGTGGAGTAACTAGTTACACAAAGAGACATGTATTAATGATTTTATCTTTATTTGTAAACATTTAGAGAAATGCCATAAAGTTGGTAAAGGGCACATCTCTCTAGTAAAGCTGCTATAACTATGGCAACTAAAGAATAGCTGTTTCACATCTTTCTCTCCCATTTTCCCTTTCCTGATGAAGAGCAGAGTCCTGGCACACACCCAGCACAGCCTGGGTTTCTGCAGACTTTAACTTGCGGTTGGATTCTCGGGTGTCTAATAAGGACACGCCGCAGTCTGTCTTACTCTGGAAACACTCTTCTATCTTGGTGCTTCCTTTCAGGATTCAGCAGTCAGCTGGTGTCTGAGATCACTACTCATCAGCCAGATGTGGTTGCAAGTAATTTTATAATTCAAAATCAACATAACTTGGATTACACTTCATAGGGTGAGTGAGCTGAGAACCTGGGGCTTGACAGTTGATGCGTTAGGCTGAGCTTTTCATTTCAGGCTGTTGAAAGGGAGATGTTCCAGGCAGATTGGTAGACTCACACTGGAGCATTCAAATGTGTGTCAGGACTTAATTTTACTACCTTGAGGACAGGACACCAAAGGGTTGTTCTGCCTCTGGAAGTGCTGCCGTGCATCGATGGCTTGCACGCTGGGCTTCAACGGGCCTTGCTGCATCCTGCTGGATTTGAGTTGCATATTGGCTCTCCGCTAGAAGCCAGGTGGTTTCTCCAGTCCTGTTCTGGGGTGAGAGAAGAATACCAGTGGCTTTTGGCTGCCTATTTTAGACAGCACACCTTGGGCTTCCAGGAGAGTCAGAAGGCCACGGGGCTGCCCTGATTTATCCTCGATCTCATCCCCAGGAGCATTCCTTCTGTTATCCCCAGGGTGGTGGAGTGCTCTGGCCTGGGCAGAGATGATGGAAAGCCCTTATACTTGCCCTCTGGTGCCTTTCCCTGGGAAAGGAATATTAAGACAACTGTTTCCATCCATTTTTAGGATGCCTAAGTGCAATAAAGGGCTCTTTGTGTAACTGAAAATTGTGGTGTATCACAGCGCTGAGCAGGCGAGCGAGTCGAGCTCCGGAGACATCTGTGTTTTATTGATAAAGATTGAAGTGTGGATGGTGCTTTGCTGTCCATCTCGCTTCAAGGCAGTATCAGGAGTCTATCTTAATATTGAAATATCTTGTTATTTTACTCCTTTGAACTCAAGGGTGAGCCCAAGACAAAAGACTCAAAAGGGAAACTCAGACAGTAATGTGAAAAGTGGATTTTTAAAGCCTTGAAAGGGTCGTAATGCTCTCCTACCTTGAGGTGCTAATGCTGAAACTTGAAACACAGCACAATATCATTAGCAATTAAATGCGGCTGTGTACTCCTCTTACATCTTGTAAAGCTCTTGCAAATCAAAAGGGAGATGTACACACATCTAATAAAATAATGATTTTGAAAGCAGAGTTCCAAAGCTCTGTTTGCAATTCAGAGGCAGCATCTTCATGCCTGGCATATTTGTATAAGGTTTTAGAATAAAATTAATTGCCCCGGGCTTTGGACTTGTAAAGGATTGACTTTTGTTCATTACCTGTGTGTTGTTGGTACTTTGCCTTTCCGTGCCTCTACTCCAGTGGCTTTTGTGCTGTAGCGTTCCAAGATTTTAACTTAATTAATTTTAATTTCTGTCTTTGAATTGCTTATACCATTCTTCTGGTGGCAAAAATTATGTGTAAATAGATAGATATACAGATAACTTCTTGAAGAAGTTAATTACATATTTGAAGAGGCATGTACAAGATTACATATGTAAATATATATATGCAATGAAGAAAGAGTTTTAGTAGTAAAGAGAAATACTTCTGAATCCTGTCTTTAGAAGCCAATAACCGAGCTGAGCAGCACACTGCAAATATATTTTTGATGAATGTGTTTATTCCAGTTACAAGTTTTAACATTTTTGACACCTGTTTTATGTTTATTTTGCTAAAACAAAATAGTCTGTGTTCATGTATATGTGCACATATGTGTGTTTATTGTGCACATGATGTATTTGTTACAGAAAATGTAATGTAAACATACAAAAGTTCACATTACTTTAAATACTGAGCTTAACTGTCAACCACAAAACATATTTGCAAACTCTTTCAACATGTGTAACATACACAGGCCTAATTAGAACCAGTACAATAGCAGAGATGCCCATATGTTAGTGGTAATTATGTTGAAAGAGTTTGTCTTGTGGCTCCGAATTAAGTTTGGAAGATAAAATGTGAACTGTCACATGTTAGGGTTTTGTAACATGCCTTTTGAAATGTGTATTTTGAATAATTTGCCATGGCCATGTTGTGGCAGATCAATTAAAGACGAGGGGTTTTAGTGCCGGTGGTCATTTGATAGGAGGAGGTAGTGTTTAATGTATGTTCCAAACAAAGTTATTGAAGTATTGTCTGGAGAGAGGTCGTGTTGCATGTTTGTATATGTTTATATAAGTTACCTTTAGAAAATCGTGGGTTAAAAATCCATGGTAAGTCATACTGCACAGCAGACGTGAGGAAATGCCACCCATGGCAAGCTGCAGTCATCGCAGAGCCTGAGCTGTCCTGTGTGTCCCTCTGGTGCACGTAGAAATGGCTATTTATGGAAAGCATCCTTTCCAACACAATAATTAGAAATACATTTATGAATGGGTCAGAGCTTTTCATCGAAAGAATGCTTTCTAATAATTAGTTATTTCTTCAGCACGCCTGTGACCAGCTTGCACTTACTTTGTCAGTTTAAATATGCCTTACAACAGGATGCAAGCCCAGCAGAAAATGTGTGTATTTAGTTTTCCATTATACATGGGCAAATAATAATAACTATGAAGATAAAAGCAGTGGCTCCAGTGGTAGATAATGTGTTTTTGTGATAAATACAACTAGGTTTACAGTTTGTTCTGCTTTATATCTCAAACATGTCCTGTGGATTCCATATCCCTCAAATCAGTGTGAAGCAGAAGGGAGTTGTACTCGAAAGAGAGACAAGCGATTTGTAACAGCGAAATGATATTTTAGGTGAAATAATGTAGAACGTGTAAAAGACTGTTTATTCATAGCATACAAATTAATAGCAGCAGAAAATGTAGTGCTGTAAGCGTGGGACGTGTTGGTATTAATCTAGAAGTGTTCAATTTGTAGGTTTAGCATCTTAAATAACACGGTGCAGTGTTTTACTGCTGCCAAACGCTGACATGTTGCTTTATTGTGTCGGTGTGGCAGCGTGCGGAACAATCTCCTGTTTGATTCATTAGGGTTTATTTCCAGAAAAAAACCCAAAACATTACATAATGGCATTTTGTGACTGTCTACAATGGAAGTATGGAGGATCTAGAGGAAAGCCTGTCCTGTTTTGGGTTTAGGAAACAAAAATTTTGTGGGAATAATACAAACCAGAGGTCTGGCTGACACTCCAGAGCACTGTGTCACCATCCAGTGTGACCTGGACAGGCTGGAGACCTGGGCGGAGAAGAACCTCATGAGGTTCAACAAGAGCAAGTGAAGGGTCCTGCACGTGGGGAGGAAGAATGCCAGACAGTGTTATAGGTTAGTGGTGGGCCTGCTAAAAAACACTTCTGAGAAGAAATATCTAGAGGTCCTAGTTGACAGTCAACTATCTATGAGCCTGCAGTTGCCCTTGTGGCCAAGAGGCCAATGGAATCTTGGGGTGTGTAGGGAAGAGTGTGGCCAGGAGGTGCAGGGAGGTCATTCTCCCCCTCTACTCTGCACTGATGAGGCCACAACTGGAATCCTGCCTCCAGTGCTGGGCTCCCCAGTTCAAGAGAGACAGGGAACTGCTGGGGAGAGTCCAGTGTAGGGCAACAAAGATGCTTGAGGGACTGGAGCATCTCCCTGATGAGGAAAGGCTGAGAGAGCTGGGACTCTTGAGCCTGGAGAAGAGAAGGCTGAGGGGAGACCTTATCAATGCTTTTTAAGTATCTAAAGGGTAGGGTGAAGGAGGGTGGAGCAGGACTCTTCTGTGGTTCCCAGTGACAGGATGAGGGGCAACAGGCACAAGCTAGAACACAGGACTCCATTCAAATAGGAGAAAGAACTTCTTTGGTGTGAGGGTGTCAGAGCCCTGGCAGAGGCCGCCCAGGGAAGGTCTGGAGTCCCCTTCTCTGGAGACCTGCAAGCCCCCCCTGGATGCAGCCCTGAGTGCTGTGCTCTGGGCCACCCTGCTTTAGCAGGGGAGTGGGACTGGGTGATCTCTAGAAGTCCCTTCCAACTCTGACAATTCCATGAACTGTGGTCAGAAGAAACAGATGTTATGTTACAGGCATTTTATTATGGATTTGTATTTACTAACAGTCCTCAGTTGTAACTTCTCGTTTTAATGAAGATCCTTTATATTCCTGCTCACTGTAGAGATCAGAGTATGAAGTTGAGAGAAAGTTTCGGGAGTGGTTGGTTTTAAAACCCATTTCTCGTTACTCCTGGACTTAAGCTCAAGGGTGATGCTGTTGATACTGGGAATTTATAAAGTCAAAATCTCAGGTGACCTTTGGTCTCAGCATATTTATTTATTTATTTCTGTTCTGGTCCCTGAAGGTTAGTCACTCACTGGGATGTGAGGAGGAAAAGAATATAGGGATAAGAAGAATAGTGTTGTAATCTTTTCCATGTTGTTGTGGGAGTGACTTCTAACTTAATATCTGTTTCAGTTATTGACCCTGTGTTGGGGAGAAATTGAATGTGTGCATTTTATTGATTGTGCAAATATTCATGAACTTTGGAAAGAGCATCTTTGGAAAGTACCGTGGACCAGTCCTTGGTGAAATAGATAATTACTTGTTTTGAAATCAGTGCAACAAGACCAGTTTGTACCTGATAGTGTTGTTCCAATCCAAGCATAGAAAACCATTTCTGATGGTAAGTGGTGTGGGTTTGGGTTTTTTTTTGTATCAGGCACATCCTTCTTCAGTACCTGATACCTTGTATGATAGAAATAAAGGTTCCCTTTATGTGTCCCAGAGTATTTAAACAGTTGTTTGTCATTTCACGTGGCAGAGGATGGACCGCATATATTTGTAGGAAAGAAGTCCTGTTGGGTAACACAGCTGCTCTGAGGCACTTCAACTTTTTAAACTTAACATGTTGGTGGTTCCAGAACTTCATCCTATAGCATGGCTGCCCGCATCCCTCTTGGGATCAGTGTTTTGGGACTTGCCCGAGCGTGGCTGGTCCCTCTGCAGGGGTAGGTGTGAGGCAGAGCTCTGCGGGGAGTTACCGCAGGGCTCCTGCCGCCTCCTGCTTCCCTGGAGTGTTCTTAGCAGCAGAAATCAATTTCTTTTCAGGACATGCTTCTCTTATAGGAAGTGTATGAGAGCTTTATTCATCCTACCAGCTCTTTCATCGTTTGGAGAGGATATTACTCCAACTGCCCACTCGTTATGGTAACAGATGCCAGCAAACGTTGGTCCATTCAGAGTGGCTACTGATTTGTTTCCCTTTTACAAAGAAATGCCCTATTTGTGCATTTTGCTCTCCCTGCCACCCCAGCAGCTCTCCCAACAGGTGTCAGTGTAAGGCAGCGATGGTAAAATCAAACTGGGAGACAGAACAGAATTAAGCCAATTCTCAACTCAGTCAAGAATATATCTCACAGGCAGGAATTGGGAAATTCAAGGGGGATTGTCCCTAGATAAAGATAATACTTTGTGTGCACTTACTTCTATAAATCCCATCCCTCCTCCTGTCCATGCCTTGGAGCTGCTCGCAGAGGGATAACACATTTCTGCTGTGTGTTAGTGGTGCTGCTGGAGGCTGGGGCTTGGTTTGGCACTGGGAGGGTCATTGTCCTTGTACAATGACTGGGCGCTGGGGAAGCGGCAGAGAGCAAAGGCTGCCTCCTTCCTCGCAGCCCCCTTGGCTTTGCGAGCAATTAAAAATGTTAAAAATAGAGAGCCGTGATCCCAGCCCTGCCCACGGGGGGATGAAAGCATGCCTTGTTCGTGTGCCAGCCAGATGCTGGTGCATTGGATTACATCCCCTCACAGATCCCCATCCCTGTGTCCGTCTAAGTCCTAACAAATGCTTTTTTGGCTGTGTCTCAGCAGCCCCTGCAGCAGAGATCCATCAGGGTGCTGGGCCCGTGGCAAACACATGCCATGGCTTGGTTCTGGGCACTTGGAGTGATGGAGACCCTGTGATTTTCTCTTGTCCTTTGCTTTACGTACCTAATATTTCGTGGTTGTCATCTTCTGTAGTACAGCTTTACTGAAGACATCAACAGCTGAATTTTCTCTCTCGTTAATGTGTCCCGTAAGTGTCTGATGTACTTCAGATGACAGAGTCAGTTTGTTTGCCCTGGTGACGATTTCAAGCAAATACCATTTTCCTGTTCCTCTTGTCTTCTTTGCTTGTTTTCCCCAGTACAAAACGTCCCTCTGTGAGCCTCTAGAAGAAGAGGAGATGTATTTTTCACTCGATGAAAGGTTTTTGTCCTAGAACCGTCGGCTACCCGGGAACCACAAGTCAGAGCTGTCTCTGCTGGGCTCTGGGTCCTTGTGTTAACAGCACAGCAGGCCCTGCCCCTCTCTCTGGCTCCAGCAGCTCCAGATGAATGCTTTTCATAGAATCATAGAACGGTTAGAGTCAGAAGGGATCTTAAAGATCATCCAGTTCTAACCCCCCTGCCACGGGCAGGGACACCTCCCACCAGACCAGGTTGCTCCAAGCCCTTGAACCCCTCCAGGGATGGGGCATCCACAACTCCTCTGGGTAACCTGTTCCAGTGTCTCACCACCCTCACAGTATTTTCCAAATGCTCTTACAGCCCTGGATCCCTGGATTGTTTAACAACATCCTTGCGGGCTCTGGGAGAGAATGGGAGTGATGCCATGAGGCAAAGAGTCCTCTGCTCCTCCTTCCTTCGCGTGAGGAGCAGCTCATGCAGAAATTCTCGCAGGCACAGCGTATCCCCTGTGTTTGCAGCCAAGTTTCCGTAGGGTTTGTTCCAGGGATTTGTGAGCCCTGCAGAGCCAGAGCAATGCCTTGTGTTTATACGGGACACAGCAGCAAGGGGATCTAAAGCAAAGTGAAAACCCAGCAATGCAAATAGTCACGGGTCCTTCTGACAGGCTTTGGGTGCCAAACTCAGGTCCCATCAAAGCAGACGGGTATTTCCTTGTGACTTCGTGGGGCCAGAAATCTTCAGAGGAATTTGTGCAGGGTGGTGTTTCCCCCTCAGTTACCCCAGCACTGCCAGTGTTTGAAATGCAACCAAAAGCGTGGCTGTGGTGGGGGTCTGGATGATGTGTTATCTTTCAGGATGTGTTTATTATTTCAGGATGTATTCAGGATGGTGAGGCACTGGAACAGGTTGCCCAGAGGAGCTGTGGCTGCCCCATCCCTGGAGGGCCAGGCTGGATGGGGCTTGGAGCAACCTGGTGTGGTGGGAGATGTCCCTGCCCAGGATAGGGGGTTGGAACTTGATAATCTTTAAGGTCCCTTCCAACTTAAACCATTCTGTGATGATGTGAGGCAGAACCCAAAGCTTCTGAGCACGGTGTGTTTCTCTGAACACCAACAAGAAGCAATTCCTCTCACCCCTTGGATGCTCTTGTACTTGCTTTTCCACTGTTTCTTTGCGAAGCCAAGTCTCAGGAACTCGGGTATTTTTCCATTTGGTAGCCCCTTTGCCAGTGTGGCAGCAGTGGCTTCTCCGGGCCGTGCTGGGCAAGCGGCTCTGCAAGATCAGAGGGCACGGGGTGTCCCTGCTGCCCTGGGGAACCGAAGGATGTTACCTGAGCCGCGGCTTCTGCTCTTACCAGTTACAAGATGAAAGAGGGAACAGAGAGGATTTTCTGGGGGGGATTTTTTTATTTTTATGTTTTTTCTGCAAGTCACTTGTTTGGATTTACAAGCTCTACCAGTATTTTAATTAGGGTAATGACTCTGGACCAGATGTGTGTAATGACCTGCCGCTTCCCCTGTGATTCCCCTGCTTGGTGTTGGGATGGCTTCATGGGAGTGGGGAGGAGACAAGCAAGTGGTTGGAGCTTGGGGGAGAGAAAACCTGCTGTATTCAGAACATAAGGAAGCTAATTTATTGCCTTTTTTCCTCCTTATTTTTTTTTTTTTTCCTTCACAGAAACAGCCTCTGTTCACGGGAGACACTGTTTTCTTTTGGGAATATGCAGGGACTGTCTGGGCACGGTTGCCTGGTTGGGAAGTTTCCACTCACTATAAAATAATAAGCAAAGTTTTCTTAAGGGACTGGTGGGAACTTGGGATGAGAGAGACTCTTTGAAATAGGCTCCAGGAGGAGCAGTGGAAACGTTTCCCGTTTGGGATGGGGTGTGTGTGTGAAGTAGGGAGCCCAGAAAGAGAAGACAGGTAAATCAATAGCCACGTTTGTGAAATAAGAGCCAGTGACTTTGTGGTACGTTAGTGTTCTAGGTTTTTTAAAATCAGTTTTTCACAGTTTTATTACGGGATCAAATGGTTGGAATACAGAATACCTATTTTCTGGCTTTAATATTTTACTTAGAGAGTTTTTCCTGCAGTACATCTTCTCATGTTTTATTGGTATGCGATCAAGACTTGTCTCCTCGTTGGCTGATCGATAACCGAGCGGATCTCCTGGCTCAGAGAAGCCTGTCTCGCATGGGGGCTGAGAAATAATCACAGATTGCTGGGGTTTGATGCTGTGTGGTGGAGGAGCACTTAGCTCAGCCCCTGCTGCTCCTCGTTGCCGCTGTAACAGGAGTAAAAGCCGTTAGTGATTTGGCACTTGGGTTATTCATTGTGGTGGGAACTGGGCGCTGGTGTGTGCTCTCTCTGGATGAAGCAGTGCCTGTGAAGTGCACGGGGCAGGGGTCACCCTGGCTCTGATATTGTGGGGTGACCTGGGGAGACCACTTCATCTCACAGCACTGCTTGTTCCTCGTCTGAAAGCGAAGCAATAATAATTTTTCCTTCCCGTGGAAAGTGTCCTAAGGTCTACAGGAGAGCTGGAGCGGGACTCTTGGTCAGGGAGTGGAGTGACAGGACAAGGGGGAACGGTTATTGGATATTAGATATTAGGAAGAAATTCTTGGCTGTAGGGGTGGTGAGACACTGGAACAGGTTGCCCAGAGAAGCTGTGGCTGCCCCATCCCTGAAGGGGTTCAGGGCCAGGCTGGATGGGGCTTGGAGCAATCTGGTGTGGTGGGAGGTGTCCCTGCCCAGGGCAGGGGGGTTGGAACTGGATGATCCTTAAGGTCCCTTCCAACTCTGACCATTCTGTGATCTACTCAGGAGGAGCAGCAGGTGTAAGGACTAATAATGCGTATTTTAGCCTGGCCTGATGCCAGGTTCTGCTCTCAGAACCTCCCTTCAGCCCTGGCCTTCAGGGATTTGTTTCCTCACCACATTATTATTGGAGACAGGGCATATTATGGGGTGTATCTATACCGTGGAGGGAATACCGCGGAAGCACATTCTTCTGCCTCAGGTCTGCCATCCCTCCCCAGCCGGCTGAGTGCTAACCCGTTTAAAGCTGTAGAAATCATTACTGGGGTTCTATGCTGCTGGGAGGAGGATAGCCCCAAAACACACTTTTGGAAACGCAGGGTGGAAAAGAGCCAAAGACCAGCTCTGATGGTAACTGCAGAGGGAATAGTGAGCAGCAACATTCACTTTATAGTATTATCTCACATTTTCATTTCTAAACTGCACTAAGGTCCTAATAGTTTTCCTGGAAACAGCCTTTAAAGTTCTCACTTGATTATTTTTCACCTCCAAAGATGCTCTTTCTCTCAAGCCTGTGGTGCTAGAAATTTGGAGTGGATGAAAATATCTGTGTATTATCTTTTATTTTTATTTTTTTTTTTGCAGTAACTGTGGCTGTAATCTGTGCTATGGACATTTCCAGAAATTGCATTGCTGCATTGCAGTTTTAGAAAGCTCTGCTGAGATGAAATGTTTATAAAGAAGTATTTTTAATCTTTGGTGAAAGTGGTGGATTATTCTGGTTAGGTTGGCAGAATTACTGGGGATAAGTTAACAGTATGGGGGGGAGTTTAAGAGTTGCATCTCCTGAACTTCCGATTTCAGAGATGACAAATCTGGGTTCTGCCTTCTTCACAGATAAGGCAAATCGAATTTATCTAAAGAGCGTGAACTCTATTTTTTGAAATTTTCCTGCACCGAATACCTTCAAAATAAAGAAAAATGCTCTTCATATACCTTCATTAGCATGCAGAGTGCCATGACAGATTTATGAAAGGCGTCTCACTGCTGGAGTGCCCTGGTGCTCTATACCATTTGGTAAATAGTGGGATGATGTGCTGGGCACACAGGTCTCATTCTCGGTCCCATTCATCATCTTGCTGTGTGACTCCAAACAGACTGTTTCCCTCCTTTGTCTCAGTTTACCTGTGTACAGAATGCTGGTACCATCTCCTCCTGCTGGTGTGAAATGTAGTTAAGTTCATGCCAGAAAGTACTGTTTAAGTACAATCTACATTTATTTGTGAAGGGTTTGAAGTGTTTAAGGAAAAAAGTCCTTCTTGATCCATTTCTGTTTGGAATTTATTTTTGGTTTCTGCCTTTTTTTTCCATTCTTTTCTTGTCTCCTTCTATAGCTGTTGTGAGAAAGTCAGGAGAATGTGACATTCAGTGAGTGACACCAGGGCCGGCGGAGGGGCTGAAGCCTCAGAGTATAACCAGTGATGCTGGAGATCATTAACACTGCTATTTATAACTGCAAAAACTAGGTTTCAAGGGGAAACATCTAGGCTTAGCGTGGCTAATTATACAGCTGTTAACTAATCTAACAGTGATCCTAATTCCACCGAACCTTCGCAGTGACATTTGGCGGCGTTGTGTGAAGCTGGGACAGCCCAGCGCCTGTCAGGTGGGGACGGGCTGGGTGTCCCCAGCACTGCCTGTCACCCTGGACAAGTGGTGGGGGACAGCTACACCTCCCACAGCAAACGGTGAGCTCTTGGGTGCAGTCTCTTCAGAAAGGATAAGGACACCTGGGCTGGAGGATTTAAGGAAAGCTCCAATTACTCCTAGAGTCAGAATGAGAGAGCAGGGGTAACCGGAGGATTTGACAGCGGCGGAGCCCTCAGAATGGCTCTAGATACACACTTAGAATGTTTGCATTACTAATTTAGTGTCTTTGCACTTCAGTGGTGTTTTCTGTAGAAGTATTGTCTCAAGGATCTATCTGCATAAATTCAATGGTGAGATCCTTTTTTCCATTTAAAAGCATAAACCAGAAAATGATCTCACTGGAAAGGTCTGAGCAGTACAAGAATCAAATGGATTCATTGGGAGGGTGTGATGCACTCTCCTGTCATCTCCCTGCTCCTTTGTTGAGTCCCTTCTATATTTTTGAAGTTTGAAATCACTGAGGTGTGACCTACTTTCTTGTTTATATTGGCTGTTTGCATTTCCCAGTGTTTGCAGGTAAGAGAGGCTCGAAGGGAGGAGGCTGTCCCTCTGGCACTGCTGCCTCCCTGCTCCGCCGAGAGGCTCCTGAGTAGGCAAACGGGGGCACAGAGGGCCCCGAGTGCATCAAATTATTGTCAGAGAGCTGGTTCTGTACATATTGACCTTATTACAACATTTATAGCTTCAAGGCGAAGGCAAAGCAGCGAAGCCTCCAGCAGTCAGGTTTCCATTTGGGACCGGGAACAGAGGGTTCACTTTCTGCACTTGCTGGTTTTCCTGTTGTTAGTTCTGACGTGTTAACGATTACCTTCAGGTTCTCTTTTCTCCAGTATTACTTGATCCTCGCTGAGGACAAGAGGATGTATCCCAATGGGAGGGAAAAATAGTCTGAGCCAGGGCACGGCATATGTGTGAAAAGCTTTTCATGTTTGCTTGCTCGAGTGCATGAGTCTGGAGCAAATTGCCTTGCTGAGAGTCTTGTATTTTGAAGGTACAGATTTTTTTATTTTATTTTTTTCCCCCCGCTTTTTTGAAAGAAAATGAATTCCATGAAGCACTTGTCATCTCCCCATCTTTGATGGTTTTGCTGTTTTGTTACATGGGTTTCCATTCATTCTGCAGGGATTCATTGTCTTCAGTCCATCTGCCAACTGCTCTGCAATCACTGCCCAACAAAAGTACTCATTTTTTCCCCGTCTTTCCCCTCACCCTTCATCTCAGCCTCCAGAGCTTCCACAAGTCGAAGGAAGTCTATAGTTTATTTTTAAATTCGGTGCTTATTTAGCAAAAGGGGCAGTGTAATGTCGCTATGGATGGCATCCTTTCATGCTGCCAAGCAGCAGCTGTTGTTAACCTTCTTTGTTCCCCGAGCCCCCGGCTGCTTGCAGGCTGCTGGGCAGAGAGAATCGCTGCTCACCACGGCCTGACTTCTGCACTCGGAGAGAGAAGGAGCCACCCTTAAGAAGCAGACAAAGGACTGCAGTACCCTGGGCGTGTTAGTATTTAGGAAATAAACACAGACCCTCTCGCTAGATGTGCTGCACGTTGATCTGAATTCGGGTCTGCTTGTTATATATATTGTGGAATTACTACTCACTGCTGCTGGTTTTCTCTGCAGTCTTACCTGCAGATGACAGGAGCCACAGCCGCCTCATGTCACAATGCTGGTTTCTGCCTCTGTTCCTTGATTCCCGGTGTGCTGAGTTAGAGGAGACGTGCAGAGGATGGGGAAGGAAGAGGAGAAAGTATCTCACGCTCGTGTTCTGTCAAATCACGCAGGGAAGAGAGACAGTGTGTGCTTTGCTTTTCTTTTCCTAGTATCACCAGAGTACGTGTGATACCCTTTTTGCTGGAGTAGGTTTTTTGTGAGCCGTTGTATGCTGTGTGCAGCTGCTTGGGTTTTTAGGTACCTCTGGCTTTGCTCCCTTGTGTATGAGTTCATAAGAGCTAGAAACAGCGTATTTGACTAGTTTACTCTTTTTCTTCCTGCCCCCTCCCCCCAGTGTTTCCTTCATTCCCTTATGTTCTTCTCCACCTGTAGACTTGTGTTTCAGTAAGTATGCTGTGAGAATAATTCTGCTTTCTGAACTCCAGGTCTTGACTCTTTTCCCGTGTTCTGTATCACAGCCTTCCTCAGCAGCCGGTGTCATTGCCACCTCATGGCTGTGCTTCTCTTCCCTTATTGTCTGAGCCCAAATCCACAGCCATTTCAAGGCAGCCATCCAAATCTTCTAGGGAATAGGTTACAGTTTTCCCAGAGGAAAAGCACTCACAAGAAAAGGGAACGGCACAGATTTTGCACGGTGTGGAGCTTGAGCAAGTAAATCCCTGTGCCCTGTTCTGGTCCATCGGGAGCCACGGCTCGAGCTGCTGGTGGGGAGGTGTGTGTTAACTTACTCTCCTGATGGAAGAGGGGGGCTGAGATCTCCCTCCTGTTCTTCCTGTAGGGCATTGCTGAGCTAATAAAACCAAGACGTCTGGCCTCACCCTGGTTTTCTAGACCATATTTCTTCTTTAGGAGATCATAGAATCATAGAATGGTCAGAGTTGGAAGGGACCTTAAAGATCATCCAGTTCCAACCCGCCTGCCCTGGGCAGGGACACCTCCCACCACACCAGGTTGCTCCAAGCCCCATCCAGCCTGGCCTTGAACCCCTTCAGGGATGGGGCAGCCACAGCTCCTCTGGGCAACCTGTTCCAGTGCCTCACCACCCTCACAGCAAAGAATTTCTTCCTAATATCTAGTCTAAATCTCCCCTCTTACAGTTTAAAACTGTTCCCCCTTATCCTGTCACTCCACTCCCTGACCGAGAGTCCGTCTCCACCTCTCCTGTAGCCCCTTCAGATCCTGGAAGGCTGCTCTAAGGTCTCCCTGGAGCCTTCTCTTCTCCAGACTGAACAGCCCCAGCTCTCTCAGCCTGTCTTCATAGCAGAGGTGCTGCAGAGATCCCACTGCTTATACTGGGAAAAGCAATCTTGTGTTTTTGTCAACTCCCGACACGTGGGGCCAGGGAGTGTGAAGACCAGAGATCAGGCTCTCAGCAACACTGGTGCCTAATGGTGCTTATTCCCTTTTTGCTGTAAATAGAAACTGTATTCACCAGCTATTTGTAGAAGCCATGTAGACAATGTGATTGAAGATTCATTAATTTGAAAGCCTGTGTGAGTATTTTGTTTTTTCATTCTACATCTGGGTCCCAGGATGTCAGGGGTGTAACCTGGGCTGAGTTAATAGGAACCTCCCGCTGCCTCAAACAGGGCTTTCTTTTGCTGTCGAGTTGCTATCTGAGCATTTCGGAGCACAGTTCATGATTGAAGCAGTCAGAGAATTGAATAAAAGTGGGGTATTGAAGCTGGGGAAACTTAGGCTTGTCCATGATAAATGAGTTTCTTGGATCCCGGTGTGCTGTCTCCTAGAGCAGCTTTGTTCAACCTCAGCTCTCTGAGGTGCTTGCTTCCAGTGCCTGATTAAAACGTATGAAATTATAAGACTGAGGTTGCTGTTTTGTCAAACAATATGGTTCTGTTTAAAGAAGCAATAGGTGCTCCAGTAGCAGCCTTTTTTCCCAGTTCGGGGTGAAAAATAGAATATAATTTGGGTTAGGATATTTTTTTTTCCTGCCAAAACAGCTTGGTCCTTCAGTGGAAAGAAGGTGGAGAAGCATTGACCTAGATTATCTTTTCTATCTGGCTAGAACCCAGCAGTGCATAATTGTATAGAAGTGAGAGATAGAAAGAGGAAATTATATCAGAAAAGGCTTTTGTTTTCTTTAATTTAGCTTTAAAATCCAGTAATTCACCTTGTTTCTGTTGTTAATTGAACTACAGCTCTGCAGTCCTGCTGGATAACCTGTAAGAGGACTCATTGCTTCTTTCTTAATTGAGAGAGAGCTATAATTCAGTAATTTTCATACTGGACTTCACCACAGATAACCGGTAGAGTTCATTTTACTTCTTGGCTGGTTGAATACAGTGTGTGCTGTGGATCAAGTGTGGAGACATGCCCAAAATATGTTGCCCTTAACAAAGAGCTCGATTATCGAAACCTAATTACTCTGGTAATTTGTAGGGAGTTGCGTGTGGTGCAGCCTGAGCTCACACATTCTGCAGTTCCTCTTGCTTGTCTTTGCCTTGGAAAATGTGACCGGCGAGTGGTGATCCTGGTGAATGCTGCTTTTATCAGCAGCAGCTTCTGCGGGGATGTTACCCCGTCACTTTGGGTCATCTCTCCCATGTGCTTTGCTGCAGCGTTGGAGCCAATGAATAAAAACATTCAGGGGGGGAACAAGAGTCATTTGTACGTTTGTAAGGAGTTATTTCTGCCTGCTTTTCAAGACTGGGTGGCTGAAGAAGACCCTAATGCCAGTAGTGATGTTGAAAACACATCAGTCCTTTTTCTGAATTCCTTTTTTTTCTGGGTCTCAATGTGTTCCGTTGTGGAAAATGAATAGGCAGCAAAGCTTGGCATTGCCTTGGGTAGGAGATAGGAACTAAGGGGATTTTTTAATATCCATCAGAAAGTAATACACACAAATAAAACCTACAAGTGAAGGGTTGGTATTCGCTTTGCTACAATCAAAAAGTAGTCCGGTTTCTCAGCGCGGAGTCTGTGAAGGTGTGGAGGAGGGCATTCTGAAGGACTGCAGCTTTGAAGGCTTCTACGCCTGCAGAAACACATATGAGAAGCAGAATTCAAATAGTATTTTTAAACTTGTAGTTATTGTAGGGACTAGTTTATCCCCAAACCAGATTCTGGTATCTCCCAAAGCCATTCACAAATCAAGCGAGATGTTGTTAAATTTAGGTAATTCTGGAGATGAGTAGCAATTTCAGCAGCGTGGCTCACTGAGGATGGGCAAAACCATCTCTCCATTTCTTACTTTCACTGAGAGATACCTGAGTCCTAGCACTGAGTGTTCTGGGGTTGTACCCTCAGAGGAAGGGGTAGCTGTTTGCTTAGTGGCTTATTTGTGCCTGGTCTAAATGGCATTGAGGAGATGGCATGGAGGAGGCTGCTTTTGGGGAGGCCACAACCAGGAGAGAGGACGATGTGCGTCCCACCCTCCTGTCTGCAGGATGTGTTTGCAGTGGGAATGACCTGTGTGCAGGAGATCCAGGTAAATTAATTTCCCTCTTCAGGGGCTGGCAAACCAGTTTTTCCAAGAAATGTGGCCTAGACATCCCTTTCACCAGGAGCGATCTCTCTCTTCTCCATTGACACTGTTGAAATTTCAATGAGTAGTTAACCACGAACTGGGGGTAGGTGTTGGGGCTGATCAATAATCCCACAGCAGGTTGTGCATCAGCAGGGGGGCAAATCCTGCTGCAGCCCCTGTTACCTGCCAACATGGAGTGTGATACTGGGATCAAGAGAAAGTTGCTCAAATCTCCAAACACCGGCTTGCCCTCAGCGTAGCTCTGACCTTTAATACGGAGCTCCATTGCACTGCGACAGCTGCCAGGGAAAACACACTCGTAACCCTTGGTGGGTGCTGTGGGCATTGCAGAGTGACAGCCACAACCACGTCCTGTGGGACCCCACGCTGCTGATGGCATCTGGAGGGGATCCCTGGGGTGAAATGGAGCCTTGTGGGCTGCCATCGGGAGCCAGAACTGCATTTCAGAGTGGTGCGGGGGGATGGGCAGCGACCCACCGACTCCAGCCCAAGCAGCTGGCTTTCTCCTGTCCATGCTTTCCCAGTGAACTCAGCAGCAAATGGCACAAAGTCTCCTTTTGACTGGTGTTGGGGATGTTTGGTGTTGGCTTTCTCTGATGTATGTCTCTGGAGTCATTATTTAATTCTCTTTCCATTCTACGACAGGAACCTCCCGGCAGTTCGGCTGTGCCCTGTATCTCAGCGGCGTATTCTCCACTGGTCTAGGGACAGATCCTGATCTACTAATTCATATATTATTCAGTACCCTGAGGTTTAGAGATTAGCCAGGTTATGCAAAAACATTTAATACTTTTTTTTTTGTTCCCCACCGACTGATTTGCATATTAACTTTCCTCTGCATTACTGATTTGGTTCTGGTGAACTTCATCCTGTTGCTAGGAAGGATAAGAATTATTCAGAACGCCCGCAGACGCAGGAAGTTAATACTGCTCTGGTTTCTATTTGGACAGCTGTCATGTAATTTAAAAAGACTAGGCACTCTAGAAACTCTAGAGGCTTTGCCTTCAAGAAAATTCTAGGTGAGGTTTCTTTTAAACTGTATTTTTAAAGCCTGAATGGTACCTCTGGTTTTGAGTGGCAAAATCCTCCATCGCAATGGGAATTGCGGAGCTCCCATGGGACCTGCACCTGAAAGGGTGCTTTTAGCAGATCTTCCTCTGGAATAGAAATGCACTGGAGAAACTCTGTTATCTTTTATATCAGTGGGAATAAGAGTAATTGAGTGTAGAGGAAATGCGTTTCCTTTCCAGGCAAACTGTGACTTTATCTAGAAGCTTTTCTTCTCCCTTCTTTAATTGATATGAAAGGGCTTCACTGCTTAGAAGTGTTGGTTGCATTTGGTGTCCAGCAAATTTTGCCTTTAAAGGGATTCTTTCAGTCAGCTGTCACCTAATTCCTTTATATCAGGTTTATGTAAGAAGGACATGCTATTTTTAGAAACTTAATGTAGATATCAGTATGCTGGGAGATGAGACTGTGCTCGACGAGAAGGATGTACCAGCAAATTCACGGCAGAAGGAGGGCATTTGTGTGTGGTGTGTCCTGGGGAGAGCAGGAGCAAAAGCACTGCCCTGGACAGGGAACTTGTCCACCCACCACTTGTCTGAGCCTTCAGCCCCTTTAAGTGTGTGGTTTTATACAGATACAGTAAAATACGGAAATTGCAAGATCCTGGTGCTCGGAATTACAAAAGTACCTTTGGGGGTTTGTTTGAAAAAAAGAAGAAATCTTAATAAAATTGAAGTCTCTCTGTTCATGGATTTTGAACTTTTCCTGTGCTCTCCAACTGTGTTTTAAACTTTCCTGTTGGGAGAGCTTGAGTGTGTTTTCTGGTGTAGTTGAAACGAGAACAAGCATTCTTGGATGCTCGCTGACTCCAGGAGCCTTCTTTGAATATAGAACACTAAATATTTTCAGGTTGCAGAGGAAAAGTGGGAATTATCATCTTGGGAACCATCTGCTGATCCAGTGTTCATGCCTGAGCCACTTAGCACAGAGATAGACCGTGTCACTGTCGGTGCGTGTGCTGCGGAGTGCCATCTCATGTGTCTCATCTTATTTATTTGGTAGTGTATCTCTTATGCATATTTTTTATAGACGAAGCAGTGCAGGACATCACAGGTGGTGTGCACGTAAATGTGTTCGATCTGTGAACAAATACCTTCCAAATGCACTCGCGTGTGTGGATGTAAGAACAAAGAAGCTCAGAAAATGTGTTTCATGATTTGGTATATCCCATCCTTTCCCTCCTCCCTCCCCTGCAGTTGTGTAAGTACTTTTGATGGCAGCTGCTGGATTAGACCCAGAAGCTTAAAAGATTAAAGAAACCACTAAAAGCAGCTCGGAGGAAGTGAAGGATCCGTTTGTCTGAAGGTTTGTGTTTTCGTACTGGTGGTTGAGAAGAAAATTGCAAACAGGCTCTGCCCTGCAGCAGGGGGCTCGCCGACATCTGGGCATTCTGGCTGTACAGCCTCTGCTCCAGCCACGCTCTGCCCGTGCCGTGGGACACACTGTGTCACCTCCATGGTGCTACAGGGTGACACTGTCCATCCCTGTCCCCTTCCCTCCTTGCTGTCACAGCCCATAAGCTCATTCAGTGCTCTGCAGCAGAGATGTGGAAAACCTTGTCTGTCTGGAGATTGCTACTGAGTGAGGTGAAACTCTGATGTTGAAACACAAGAAATGGCTGAACAAGCTATTGATTTTGCATTTTCACCCTATATTAAACCGTTCTGCCGCCTACTGGGAACGGTATTTTTAATGAATGTATTTCTTACCCGAGTGACTGGCAGGTAGAGCAGAGCAGGATGCAGCATCGTTCACCAAAGTCTGGCTGAAGTCTGATTCTTTGCCCATGCACCCTCCTCAGTCCCAAACCTAAAAGCATCTGTTTCAAGAAGTGATTTTTTTAATTCATTTTCTTTTTTTTTAAACACAATGGTTTGCTATGTAAAACATCTGCTACTTTCTGGCTGATCCCTAAACGTTACTGATGGTGTGTATAATCAAACCGGGGGTCTTGCAGAATGTAAGCCAGCCCTTGCCTTTAGTCATTCTAAACAAACAAGTCTGGATGGAAAAAAGTACCTGGTGTGGATCCAAACCAAGACCCCGGACCCCAAACTGGATTGCTAGGGTAGAAAGAGTGCTGCTGAGCACGTTAGGATTATTAACATTAATCTAATCTTTCCGTTTGTCAAACAGATTTTTGAGTACATGGAGACAGCTTACCCAGTTCTTAAGACAGTGCTCCCAGATCAGCTTGTAGTTTGTTCTGTAATACCATGTGGATTTGCTGGGATTTTCAAGTAAATACATTATGTATATGGCTTACAGATTGCTTAGCCTGTCTGCATCAATAATTAAAATGAGGGAGGGGACTATTCTGCAGTTTCCCCCCTTTCTTTTCCTCATCCTTTTTTACATGTCTATTTTTATCTTCCCACTCTCAGGATCAGGAGGATAAACCTGTAGCAAGGGAGAGTGTGGCAGAGATGGAGCTGAGCGTTTTTCCAGCAGGGCTGGGAGCTCGTGGCACATCACTGCGGTGCCAGCTCTCAGCATCAGCCTGACCTTTGCCGTTCTCTTTGCAGTCGCTTTGATTCAGACTTGTCAAGAGCTGCCAAACTGTGCTCTTTGCTGTTAAAACAAGCACACCTTTTCTAGTGAGACAGGACAAAAAGCCTTGCTTTTGAGTCTTGCGGAGAACACGATGCTGTGCTGTTTAGTTGTCTGAAGTGAGAGGATAGAGGTTTGCTTTGATTTGGTGTTGCTGGGGGGGGTGTAGCATAACCTGGATTGGACAGGGCAAGCTTTTGTGCTTGTGGTCATGGTTTTTTTTCTAATTGTTCCTTGGTAGATCAAGAGCTTCAATACAAGTTTATATTTAAATTATAAGGACATCACAAGAATAACTAGTACGTGTTTTATATCTCCATCCTCACCTGTCTTGGAAAACTACACGGTGTATTGGAGCTGACATTTCAGAATGCACAGCGCTGTCTGGATGCAGACAGACTCTTCTGGTGTGATTTTCTGATGTGGCATTTTGCAGTGCCCTGGCAGTGTGGAATTGAAGTGGGAAGTTACATTCGGTTAAGTTTAAGACTATCTCTTTCCTGTCTCTGAAATCTCAGCACATCCAGTCACCACCATCTCTACAGGGAAGTTCAAAATGATAACTGATCCTTGCTGGATGGGACACAACCTGTCATGGTCACAGCTTCCGTGGTGGGTACAAAGTACAGGAAGATTGTGTGGAGCCCAAGCCTTAAGTGCTGTTACAAAAAGTGAGTGACAGTCCATTCCACATCTAGGAACTAGCAGGAGTTACCTGCCTGTGTTTACTTCCCAGCTTGATTTAAACTTTTACAGTATGTCCAAAGGGACAGAGAAACTGCCAGGGAGGTGTTGATCTGCAGAAATGGCTGATGTCCTTGCTTGGTGTCTGGGCACAACAGCCCCGGCTTTGGGCTGAGCTGATTTCCCAACCAGCGTGAGGTGCAACACTCAATGCTTGCTGTCCTTGTGCTTTTACTGTGGAGATTTCCGTCCTCTAGCTGAGGGCATGAGGATTTGGGCAACTTCCAAGCATGCAGCCTCCACGCTGTTACAGAGTAAGTAAGACCGGTTTTGATTTTGTCACTACAAATGAAAAATCCCACAATATGTTTTGTGTATAGATGGTTTGGTGTTGCATGCACCCATGCCTGGTAGCTTCCTGCTGCTGGGGACGCGGGTGGATGGTGTTTCACAGGTAGAGCAGACTAAAAAAACTTGCCCAACGTTATCTTTTTTTTCTTTTTTTCCACATCTGGCTGAATATGAAGGATGCTGTTCAGTGTCAGTGGCCTGTGCAACCTTTGACTGCTTTTTTGAGACGGCTCATTAGGATGATTTCTTGGCTGGAAGCTTTGGAATTGGCCTCAGATTGCCAAGTCATGGGCTGTGAAAGAGCCATTAAATAATAACAACTATCTTATCTCATTAGTGACCTGGACCGTGCTCTGGGGAGGTGGTGCCAGTTGCAGTTCAGTGTGGTGCGTACTACATGATCTCGGATACTCTCGTGTCGCACGGTCCATGCCACTGTCCAGTTTCAGTTCACTTGTTTCAAGGCTCTTTCTTTGCCTGTGGAAGTTGAGTTCTTCTCATGGAATTGCCCATGGAGATCTGACGCCATCGATAGCTTCGTTTGTCCCTGTTAGAGTTTAGGACCTTGGGAGGCTTAATTCATTTTCAACCCATGTTGGCATTGCTCTGTTTTGCTCTCCCTTTTAGTGGAAAGGGGCAGTTTTGTGCGTTTCTTTTATATGGAGACAGCAGTTTGTTGCTCTCTGAAAGGTCTAAGCTTTGATTAACTTCTCCAAATATACCTGAACTTAGAGTGGACAACATGGAATCAAACCAACAACTAACTTAACTGCTTATTTACAAGAATTTTGCAGTCCAAGTTTTTCCCAGAGGTGCTGGTACTACAGCTCCTCCATGCACAGAGCTGTTCATTTTACTGTTTATTTTATTGGGGTTTTCTACTTTTTTATTTCTTTTTCTGAGCACCTCCTGTTATAATATTTCTTAGCTCTTCCCAGTCGTTTAAAAAACTTGAGAGGTTTTCAGGCAGCTATTCATAAACACTGAGAAGGTCTAAGATCATTTGCTACTTGAAACTCTGTGCGGTGCAGAGTGGTTTTCTCAGTGATGCAGCTACTCTGGGTAAGGCAAGGACCCCGTCTACCTCCATGGATGGTGCGTAGCATCCTGTGATCCTGCTCATGGAATATAAACTCCACGTGCTGATGTAACACAGATGTTCATCAGAATTTACAGTAGTCGCACTGAGCTTGGAATTTAGCTGAAGGCAGTGAGACAGAGGAGAAATCTGAGGATGCTGAGCCACACTTTCTGCATTAAGGTAAATTAATAGAGGTGATGCAGAAGCATCACACCCCTAATATCTCTGTGTAAGGTAAGCCCTGCCGTGAGGACGTGGTACCGGGTAGTCATCAGCCTTTGCCTTTGGCTGCCTGAGTTAAGGGAAAGGGTTACAGAGATGTTCTGCTCTCAGAAAAAACATTTAGAAAAAGAAAAAGAAAAAAAAAAAAGAGGGAGAAAAAAAGCCAACTCTTAATAAACTAGTGTAATTACAACTCTGTTTAAGTGGAGGCATATGATACGTGTGTTTGTGACAATTTTCCAGAGGGATGGTTCGGCTAGTGCTAAATAACCAGGCTCATTTTCCCATAATGCAAATGTTATTCACAAACTATTACCATAATTGATGCACCGAGCCACTGTAGAGTAAATAATGTGTTGTGTGTGGGAAGCAAACTAGAAGTCAATGAATATTAAAGAACAAAACCTCATTTTTAAAGGGAAACTTCCCAAGAATTGGAATTGCTTTGAAAATCAAAGGGCAATGCGAGTTCAAATCGCCTGGCTGTTTTTAGCTCTGTTACACATGCACATGGATAACCACGTGTGTTCATGGGCTGTGGTCTCCACTCTGGCTCAGCCGGGGTCATTTTTCTGCTCAGTGAGTAGGGAGCATCCTCATGCCGAGTCAAAGCAGTGTTGGTGCGTGAGAACCCTCGGGTTGCACCCAGTGCTGCAACATTCCAAGAGAAGTGGGTTCTGAAAACACTAGAGCTTTTGGCAATTGAAAGAAATAAAGACCTTCTAGGGTGATTTCTGTTGGGTGCTTAGTGTTGGAGCTGGTCACCCGATGTTTGGGGAGATACTGGTTGTTTCTTTGTCTCTGCCTTCCGGAGCCATGCTGGGGAACTCATTCTGGTAACGTAAGAAGGATTTTTAGTCAGGCTAAAACCAGGGCAGGAATCACATTAGGTTTCTAGGTGGTTATGCTTTCCATGGTGGAGTGTGAGGGCGCTGCCTGGAGGTTGTGGTGCTCGAGATTTGTGACCTGCTGGTCGTTGCTGGGCACAGCAGCACCCAGCAGCAGTAATTCTGCACCACTCTGGGAAGACCCCACCTGTAGTATTGTGTTCAGCTTTGGAGTCCCCAGCATCAGAAGGACATGGACCTGGCCAGAGGAGGCCACAGAGATGCTGGGAGGGCTGGAGCCCCTCTGCTGTGAGGGCAGGCTAGAGAGAGTTTGGAGGGGTTCAGCCTGGAGAGGAAAAGGCTCTGGGGAGACCTTAGAGCCCCCTTCAGTCCCTTAAGGGGCTCCAGGAAAGCTGGGGAGGGACTCTGGATCAGGGAGGGGAGCCATAGGATGAGGGGGAAGGGTTTTACACTGGAAGAGGGGAGATTGAGATGAGATCTCAGGAAGAACTTCTTTGCTGCGAGGCTGGCGAGACCCTGTCTGAGGTTGCCCAGAGAAGCTGTGGCTGCCCCATCCCTGGAGGGGTTAAAGGCCAGGCTGGATGGGGCTTGGATCAACCTGGTGTGGTGGGAGGTGTCCCTGCCCATGGCAGGGGGTTGGTACCGATGATCTTTAAGGTCCCTTCCAACCCAAACCATATGACTTCACAGCAGATGGGAACAGCTTTACAGTTCCTCCTTCCGTAGTCCTGGGTCAGTGTCCCTGTGCACGGCCCCACGCCTGGGTGAGCGGCAAGTAGGTTGCAGCACGCACTGCTGAGGTGTGAATTACCCCGTATCCATTACCCTGGTATGGATTTTTAGAGTTAAACATTTTGCTGAATAGGACTCGATTTAACTGTGTGGCATTAGTGCCCTGCCATCTAATCCCTTTTTATGTTCAAAGGAAACCTGTGTCAGTGCTTGAATGTATATACATACGTTTCATGGAAAGGTTTATTTTCTTAATGCATTACTTTACTTTTTCCCCCCCCTGGATATATTGCTCCCTCATAGCTGTTCCATGTGTAAATGAGGGTGATATATACAGACAGCTCTGTAATGTGTTGCAGACACATTCTGTGGGATTAAATGGAGTGTCACAGAAATCCCCGCTTTCTGCATTTGAGAATTGTGTCATTACAAACACTCTTGAGTGCTGGGGTGTTCTCAGAAGTGAACTTTTCTCCAGGTAAGAAAACCCTGGCCAAATACTTCTGTAGCTGTAGTAACCGGAAAACAAAATGCAGGAGCATTGTGTAGGATTACAAAAGCATCGTTTGATCTTTTAATATCATAAGCCATTTTGTCCAGATAGCAGTTAGTGTTATTTTTTTTAAAATTACAGATTATAGCGCTGCACCACCTTATTCGGAGAGATTAAAAAAGACATTTTAAGCAACCTTTGCCTCCCATTACTGAAGATACTGGCATGTGACTTCCTGGCACAGTTACATATATATCATATAACGTCAGGAGCGTTCCTTATTGTAACCTGATATAACTCAGTGTGGCAGAAATAACATATTGTGAGCCATCATGAGCCTGGCTCTTGTGTGCCAGGCTTCTGGGCTGTCCTTCTCCTGGCTCAGTCTGTCTCTTGCAGATTGTAAACCACTAGCAAATGTCTGCTGCTTGTCCTCTGCGGACTGAGTCGAGGTGTCTCTGAATTTTGCAGGCTTCTCTGGTTGTGCCTCCTAGCCATCATTTCACCTAGAAAGCTGAGCACGTGCCTGGGCTGGGTTATCGCTCACCGTAACTCATTACAAATTGGCACTTCGCTGGGGGACATGTAGTACTTCAAAGTGCTTCTCTCCACTTAATCTGGACTCTTTCTCTTTGAATCAGGTAGCCTTGCTTATTAGGTTTTATCCTTGTCCCAGGGAAAAGCAGCTGTAAGACATGACAAGTCTCACAGCAGGCAGGAAAAATGTTAAATGCACCTCTCAGTCATTAAAAAAAAATATTTCTATAAAGTGTGGCTGTGCCTGCAGGGTGTAGGGCTGGCGTTGGCCTCCTGGACCGCTCTGTCCTGCATCTTGGAAATGATACCAATCCCGGGAATTTCCATAGACAGGACATGGGCTGCAGCTCCTTCTGTGCCTGCTCTCAGTGGATATTAGAGCCTACGAGCTCTCGCGTACTGGCAGCCCGCACTGGGTTCAATCCAGTGACCTAGAGAGATCCTTTTTACAGCATGCACAGAAGCAGGAATTGACAGCAGCATGGTTGGGATGAGATTCTTTCAGCAGCACTCAAGATGAAAGAGCAGATGGTGTTGATGGGGAGAGCAGGGTTATAAGGTACAAGATGAGATTGTTACCACGTTAATAACAGGACAGCAAATCCCTCAGTGCTTTCTATTAGCCTGGAAAAGATGATAGTTCCTGCTTGGCCTTTGTGTGAATCAGAAACGTCCAGTTAACGCAGGTCCCAGGAGACTGCGGGTACCTCCTTAGTTCGTGGTGTTGGTTCTGAGACGTGGCCATCGATTCCTTTGGCTTTGGTCATTCTGACCCTTTTCCCCACTGCCCATGCCCTGGGAAGCCTTTTAGGGTGTAAAGGAGATAGGAGACAGAGCTGGTGTAATTCTGGGTTACTTCTAAAACAGACACACTGTTAGGGAATTGGGGTACTTGGAAGTGAACCTGGCGTTTGCTGGTTTAAAGCTGGGGAAGTGCTGGGCATGTTGGAAGGCAGGCAGCCAAAGCTTCAGCACTTGCACTTCCTTTAAACTAATCCATATTGCTCTGCGGTTCTCTGAACTTGGGGAAAAACTTTCTCTTTTAGGCAGCTTGCAGATCCCCCAGGCTTTGCTCTCAGCTTCAGATAATCTTCCAGGGATCACTGCTTTGGCTGGTACATTAGGAGCCATTCTCAACTGTGAAAAACATTTCAAAGTCCTTTTTATTTGTACTCGTTCCAAATTGCCTTTTTCTTTTCACAAACTAATTATAAAAATTGCTGTAAACATTTTCTGGAGATGGGATCTTCCTATTTATCTAAACTTTATTTGTGCTTGTTGTTTATGTCCTTTTTTTTTTTCTTTTTTTTTTTCATGTCCCCACACTTCACTCTACCGGCTGGGAAGTGTGAAAGCTGTTATGGTAATAGGGAGTGAGATGATTTTCTGCTCTCACAGTGCCAAGGAGATGGGGATGGATGCAGTTCATCTTGGATGTAGTCCATGCTGAAAACCCATCATCTTGCTTTAGCCTCCCTGCACACACAGATTTATGCACAGGGGTTGGTTTTGCCTGGGACAAGGGTCGGTGCTCCTTAGCTTATTTTGGGATATTTGGGTTATTTGGCTCCACCGTGTGCCCTTCGGGGGTTCTTCGGGGTGCATAGAAGGTGAAATAGTCCCCGCTTTGCTCCTTCCTTCCCTCCCTCCCACACAGCACCGAGGAAATGCCAGTCTGAGTAGACAACAAACGCAGGGTCAACAAAAAAAAAGAGGAGGTGGAGGTAAAGCCTCCTTTTAGGCAACTTAAAAATCCAGTGGGTCCTACTCGCTGTTTGGTTTGCTTGCCATGGTGTACGATTAGCTTTGTCGTGGGGGATAATTGAAAGGAACGTGGATCAATATCTAAATATACATTAGGGTGTATTAAAAGGCTTAGAACCAGTGGTCTGTTAAAAAGGAGGTTATTTCAATTCCTTTGTACACCGTCTCACATTCCAAATGATATATTAGAGTATGACAAAACCTGCTGAATAAATCAAAAGATGTTTATTCTGGGAGAATTGCAAATATTCTCTTAAAATATGGTTCCCTTCAGGGGAGTGCAGAAAGTCAAAGTCTGGATTTCGACTGTACAAACTTAATAGTATGTTATTTCATGTTCTGGATGGGTGTTTGAAGGAGAAGGCATGGGATGCCAGAGGTCAGTGCTACAGTGCGTTTAGGGATGAATTCCTACCCAAAGTATGGTTTGTCTGGCAGTGTGTCCCTAACTGGTGTAGGTGAATCATCAAAAGAGAAGTGAAGCTGTTGGGTGATGCACTGGGTAGACAGTAATAAAATATGAAACTCAAACACATTCCAGACAAAGTGCTGACGCTGTAGGTTTGGAAATAAATGGTGTATTTTGCTCAACTGCAAAGATGAATGGAGTGTTGGAAATTAGGCTGGTGTGTGCCCGTGTGAACCTAAACAGCTCTTTGTGTTATAAGAAAGAACCAGGTTCTGCCTGTGCTGGTTTGGGGCTGTTTGTGGATGGATGCTGATGTTGGGGCTCTCAACAGTGTGACAAAAAAATGAGCAGTGCTGTGGTGTGATGGGCTCTTCCCTGCCTGGCTGGGGGATGGAAATCCTGCACCTCCACTCCCCGTGCTGCACTTGTCCTTTGATTGCCAAAGGACAGCTCTCGAGGGATGTCGTTGTGCATTTTCCTGAGAGAAAATAATAGCGCTGTGTTTTGTGACCCTGGAACTTTAGGTCCTGCCAGATGCTAATGAACCAGTGGAAAACATCCAGGGCCTGGTAATTGCTTTGAGCCACAGCTGTTTGTGCTTGGTACGCGGTGTCAGAGCTCACTTCTGCGGTGGCTGCGCCCTGTGATATTGCCCCCGGGTCCCCTTGGGGACTCCTAGGTTGATGGCAGTGAGCAAACTTGCTATAATTGGGTACAAGAGAGCATGGTGTCCATGTGGACATGGGCAGCTTGAGGATGAGCCACGCTCTGACACCAGCTCTGTGGTTCACGTGGGGGTCTGCAGTGTGTCCTGCAGGGACCGGGGTACCAGCAGAGCCCTGGGCAGAGCAGCACTGGGAAGGAAGCAAAGCACTTGCACTGACCTGATCTCACGCGAACATACAGCCAGGTCTGTCTTATTTATTCATTTATGACTTCAAACCTCAGCTTTTCAGGGGCAGAAAATAGAAGGTGCCAATAAAAATCAGTGTTTGAATTTGCTTTCGCTCTGTGTTCCCTATAGGAGACCTTCCCATCCTCTGTTGCCTTTGCCTGGTGTGATTACTGGTGTTTCCATAGACCTGGAAAAGGTGGAGGCCTTTTCCCACCCTTTTTAGCATTTGTTAATTCTCTCAGAAGTGCAGAATTAAAGGGAGGGTGAGAATACTGTTGTGTGGCACCAGTGGAGCCATTTCTGGCAGCTGTGGATGTGGATGGCAGGGATTTGAAATACCTTGGCTGAGATTGAGTTGAGGACAGTTAGAAAGGACTTGCTGGCCCCAGTGACAGGCTGGGACATCTCCCCACCTGCAAAGCCAGGCAGGGAGGTTAGAGCCATACCTTCAATTAAATGAGATGACTGTTACTGGCCATTGTTGGTATTTTGGTCTCTTGGATAAATCTTAGTTTCTGAAAAGTTCTAAAAACCTCCGTTGGCAAGTGAATGAGCAGCCAGGCTTTCAAAGTTACAGCTTTCATGTGATGCAACGAAGCCATCACCAGTATTGATGGTACTTTTTAGGTGAGTAATAGTGACAAACTAGATTTCAGGCTCTGTCTCATCCACTATAGATCTCTGTCTGTACATACAGCAAGAGGTGGTAAGTCAGTGGTACATGTATTTATTCCATCCCACTCAGCCCATGAAAAAGATACTTAGACCTAGAAAAGGTACAGAGGATGATGAAAAAGATCCGTGGAGACATGCACAGCTTCCCTACAAGGAGAAATTGAATAGTCTGGGAATCTCCAGTCGCCAAAAGGTGTGATGTAAGGAAGGTGAGAAAAATCTGTAAAATCAGAACTGATCTGAAGATAATGAGAAGCAAATTCTTTTCATTTTTTGCAGGGTAGGATACTGTGAGACTCCCACTTAAAATAACCAGACAGCTGGTTGAAAATAACAAAACGAGGCCCCTTTCTCTTACTGCATGTAGCCACATTCTGAGCCTTCTTTGGCATCTGACAGAGACATAGAGAGCTCCGACTACATGTTTAGCAAATTCAGGTCCATCTGTGTTATTAGACGCGATGCTGTGAGCACTTGAGATATCTGATTTGTGCACCCTGAAGTGTTTGGACGTGGGATGCTGGGCCAGAGAGCTCTGCTCCCTCACAGCCCTCGCTGGACACAGCGGAAATACAGCCGGCTGATTGTATTCAGCCTGTGCTTTGCAACTTGATACTCACCTCTCTCTGGCCTGCGTGGGGCTGGGAGATTTGCAGGGGCTGCAACCAAATCAATGTGGCTCATTAAACCAGAGAGGGGGAATTGGGCAGGCTTTCTGGAGGGGCAAAAGAACAAAATAGCCTGATGGGTGTCTTCTTGGGATTTGTTTTTATGGTTTTCCTTCATATCGATAGTGGTAGACGTTTTGTTGGGAGGGAGGTGGTGTTTGGTTTTGTGGGGGGGTTTTTTAGTTTGTTTTTTTGTTGTTGTTGTTTTTTGTTTGTTTGTTTGTTTTTTAAAGATCTTTACAGATATTATATTAAAATATTAGCCTGACAGCATCAGAGCTTAACAAGTGGGTCTGTAGAGGGCGGGGGCACAGTAGGTTGGGAGCGGAGGAGAGCCTGACTCCTGATTACTTGCTCCGGTTACACAGTAGCATTACCACAGCTGCAGAATTGGAAAGGAGATATTTGCTTTATGCTTAAGAGGCTTTATTGTTTCTAAACTATATATAGTTCCCTAATCTTTCTTCAGATGGGGGAGGGCACCGTGGGGCAGCCCGGGAAGCATCGCCGGGTGGGGAGAGCGAGGGGTTAAGGCGGTGGTGTAGGGTTCTCCGAATGGACAAGCTCATTGTCAGAATAATGTTTAGCCAGGTGTTAATCTGTGTCTGGAGGGAAGTGCTGGAATTCATTATTCATCCCACTGGGGGAGGTCATGGTCCTGGGAGGCTGCCAGCGCCAGAGCCAGCCTCCTGGCTTTACTGACATGTGCCATTTGTGATGAATGCAGCTGAAGTCCATTTGAGGAATTCTCTTGTCAGGCAGCCAAGCTGACAGCGAGCCGCCGAGCGAAGGCATTCAGCGAGCTCGGTTGCAGCAAGAGAGATCGCACTCGGCGTTGGGAGGGCAGGAGGGGACAAACTGGAACCGTGGAAGGAAAGCATCGGTTTTTCTTTCTCTCCATTTTTTTTTTCTTCTTTCTCCCATCCTTCGCTTCCCTTAAATACTCTGTTCCCCTTGGAAAATTGCCGGCTCTGAGGGAAGGAGTGCTGGCACACTGCTTTTCAGCAGCAGCATAGGTTTGGGGTGGGGATTTTTGGTTTTTAAGGAGGGCAGGAGGTGAGACAATGATCAAGTCAAGTTGGTTCTACGTCAAGTTCAAGTATGCAGAGAAGGTAAGTGGTACGTTTTCTCCTGGAGCTTTTCCCAAGGGATTGCAGTGTGGTTCCCTGTAGCTCCCTTCCCTTGTTGGGCAGCTCTGGCCACCAGTGGAGCAAACGCCACCGAGAAGTTTTGCTGGTGAATTTGTTGTTTTATGGCTTGGTAAGAGAACGTTGTGCCGAGAGCCGGGGCAGCACAGGGTATGGGCTTGGAATGTGACAGCCACAACTTCGGCATGGTGTGAGTGGAAGGGAAAAGAAAAGCTCAGATCTAATTCCTACAGTGCTGTGTCAGTTAAAAATAAAACAAAAACAAAAAGCAACCAGAACCCAGAGTGGTAGAGATGTATTTGGTTTTGGAGCTTGAAAGGCAGGAATATTTCTTGTTCTGTAGAGCATGTTATGAGATGTGACCTGCTTCCGCAGGGAAGTCAGTTCTTTTCTTCTCCTTCAGTAACAAAATAAATATTTAATTGTCTGTAATTGTGGTGGAAAAAAGAAGGTATAGTGATCAAAAAATAGTGAGATGTGTTCTGAGGCTGTCTGCTGGAGGTTTTACTGTGGAACTGGCTGCATTTCCTATTGTGCACAACGCTGTGCTTTCTGTTGGATTTTCCTTCTCTCTTGCCTGTCCCTTGGTACCAGCTGCCTGGGGGGAAGCAGTGGGATGGGGACAGGGAGAGGATGGACCGGGATTTCAGCAGGGACCTGCCTGACAGCAATGTCTTTGCACTGAATTTCTCCCTGGAGGGGTTTCCTGCCCCAGGTTAAAGACTGATCCTGTAACGCTGAGACACCTAGTCAGGGTATTTGAGTGTAGCATTGCTGTTTTCTTTAATCCAGCAAGATGGTGAAGGGAGGAAGACAAGTTTCTTGGTTTTTTGGTAGAAAAACTAAGAAGTTTCGCTCTCTGCTCCGTAACCACCCTGCAGCAGTTAGCAGCTTGGTGTTCTTAGAGGGAAAACCCATGCGTGTGCCATTAGCCTGACATTTGCTATTCTGGCAAAGAGTCCCACATTGATTTATTTCTTGTCTTTGTGCCTCAAGTTATACTGCACACAGTGAAAGCACATATATTTCATTTAACAAAAAGCATTTATATTTCATTTAACAAGATTGCCCTATCATTTTTTGCCAGCTGCAAATACCATATTTAACAAAGTCTGCAGATTTAACTCTTCCATTTTCATTTATCTTGGCTGGTCTTACAAAGGCAATTTGACCACAAAATCTGCTTTATTAGGCAGTTATATTTTATCTCCTCGTTGTTTCCCTACAATAATTCTGTGTTATTTAAAGTCGTATCAGACCTATAAACATCTATATCAAAACAAATGGACTCTGCATATTTAGCATATGAAACTCTTCCTGGAAAGAAAAAGAAATTTTAATAAAATCAGTTTATTTTTTTTCACTTTTACATTTTGTGATTCAATTTTCTTTTTTCTTAATTTTTTTTTTTTATGCTCCTCACAGTTCAAGCAGAAAGCCCTCGAGTCCCCGAGCAGAGCAGATAATGTCCCTGCTTTTCTGTCACCGGGTGATTTTGTGCCCGTGTTACATAACCTGTCACACCAGTTCTGTCAGAGACAGAGATTTTTTTTTTTTTATTATTTTTTTTATATTTTTTTTTTGAGATCTACAACCTGGGAAATTTGAGCGTGGATGAAATCCAGGAAACCCATTTAATCTGGATTCTTCTTAGAGTTACTTGTGCCGTACAAGATTCTCTTCTGATTCACTGGGGAAGTTGCCAAGTCTGTTCATCTGTTGGGGGGGGGATACAAACCCATAATGCACACACACAGGAAGACAAAAAAACTGAAGTGCAAGCCTGGTCTTCTGTTGAATTTCGTGTGTGATAAGAGCCCGTTAGTCCTTGGTGTGGACATGGGGCTTGCCTCCTGGAAGGCACTTGAGAAACATAGGTCTCGGCTCCGGGCAGGGATGTGCCTTCTTGCTAAACACAGGGTTTGTGGCAAGGTTCTTGTCACGGTGGATGCTTGGCTTATTCTGCATTAGCTCCGAGACTTGTCTGCGTGTTAAAATTGTTGCAAGTGTGACTTAAGTGTGAATTGATGCTGAATTTATTCAACTGGCGCAGCTCTCCGCCTGGACACCGTGGGCACACGCTCCACGAGACAAGCGCTTCTGCGGTAGCGTAACCACGCTGGTTACAGAAATTAGGTCAAATTCTTTAGCAGCTCTTCCATGTTGTCAAGGTTTTAGAAACAGGGTTTATGTTAGCTTAGCTGAAGAACCTTCGAAATTCTCAAACCAGCTTTTTACGGCAGTTTGTCTAAATAGATTTTTAAAACCCGCCTTGGAGATGGGTTTCTCCTTCCCAGCTGCTGGGAGTGTGGGCTGCTGGAGGAGCCAGGGCTCCCACCCCCAGCTCCATGCTCTCAGCGGTGATGCTCCTGAAGCCACGTGGTGACACGCGGCCGGGAGCAGATCCAACTGGAACTGAACTGGTTTTAGTCCTTTTTTGAGGGGCTGGCTTCCTTTTTCAGTCAGATCAGCACGTGTCCCAGTTTACCCCAAGCGTGCAGCCGTAACGGATGTACCTGAAAATACCTGGTTGAGGATGAATGGAAGGGACAGTGATGTCTCTTCTGGCAGCAGCCTGTGAAAAATAAATTAATTGAAGTTTGCTCTCCTCATTTGGAAAGGTTATATAATCTCGGTTAAGGGAGGTCACCCGAGGTGAGAGACAGGTTGGGTCTCTGCCCTCACGTCAGTGCAACATCTTGCTGAAATCAGTGTTAAAACTGCTTTTCCTCTGTGTGCCGCAGTACGGACAGTGCACCACTCCCTCTTAATTCTCTTCTAAAGAAGTTCATTGACATTTTTAATGGCTGGCTGCCTTCACTGAAGTTGACATCTCGCCTCTGGCCATCACAAATATTATATTAATTTTTTTTTTTAGCCTTTGATTTCCTTTGGTGTCTGCAGGACCCCTCTGTGATACAGCATATATATTTATATACATATTTATATACATGCTGGAGCTAACGCTGCAGGCAGTGTATGTATTGTCAAATATTCCTCCATATCTAGATTGTCAACCTGTTTTATTCGTGTGCTACGCTGTGTTGATTGTGTTTGAACGTTGTTCATCCCATCTGGGTTACCTGCAGATAGACCTGAGCTGAGGGTTGGTGCTGTAACTTGCCTGAGCTTCAAGGCGATTGAACCCTCACAGGTCTTCTGGAAGCTTCCAAATTCAATACATTCACTGGGTGCCTTGAAATATCTTAGAAATATCTTGCCCAGTCAACTTGTGTCACCTACCTGCCTGGGCGGTGGCTCTTGCAGACTGGCAGGAGAAAAATTCAGTGGCTGTGCTTTTGCAGCTGCGACAGAAAGCCCAAGAAATGGTCTAAAGCTCTCTTTGGATGTTCACCTTTTATCCTAAAGACCTGCTGGAACTGGAACCAGAAGAGGTCAATGTTGGATAAACTGCTCTTTGGCATGTTGGTTTGCTCAAATTATCCAGTTATTTCATGTTGTGTTAGACAAGGGCTCTAAAACCATTTCACAGCAACACAATTCATCTGGGCACCCAGTTCAGGAAGGACAGGGAACTGCTGGAGAGGGCACAGCAGAGGACTACAAAGATGATGAGGAGCCTGGAGCATCTCTCCTACGAGGAAAGGCTGAGGGACTTTGGTCTTTTTAGTCTGAGAAGAGGAGACTGAGGGGGGATCTGATCAATGCCTATAAATACTTAAAGGGTGGATGTCAGAAGGATGAGACCAGTCTTTTTTCAGTGGTACACAGGGAGAGGACAAGATGCAATGAGCACAAACTTGAACATAAGAAGCTCCATCTAAACATGAGGAGGAAATTCTTCACTGAAGGTGGCAGAGCCCTGGAAGAGGCTGCCCAGGTTGGTGGTAGAGTCTCCGTCTCTGGAGACATTCAAACCCTGCCTGAAGACGTTCCTGTGGGACCTGCTTTGGCAGGGTCTTGGACTGGATGATCTCCAGAGGTCTCTTCCAACCCCATAGCATTCTGTGATTTTGAATGTGATTAAAATAACCAGGTAATAAAACTAACTGAAGTAGAAACCTACACAAATTCATCTTGGGTCTATTATCAAGTTAATTGCAAACATTCTATTTTATAAACTTCAAGGGAGCCTACTGGAAAAAACCCAAAGTTTTTACGTTTACCCTTTCAAAGATTTAATATAAGGTCATTTGGACACAGGCCATTTTTACATAATACTCATATTCAGTCTGAGTGCATTTACACTGTAATTAAAATTCAACGGCTTCATACGAATAATAGTGCTGACACCAGGAAATCAGTTGGATCTGAGGGGGGTAAAAAAAAAGGCAAGCTCTTGGAAATGTATGAAATTGTAGGAAGTGTGGGAGCTGCGGAGAGGGCCAGGGTGAGAGGGCAGCCTGGCTCCACGTCCGCCTGCTGGTATCTGGAGGAGCTTGTGGATGGTGGTGGAGAACTTGAAAGGTTTTGCTTTGTCCTTGGAAAGCCTTGTTTTTGAGGTTCACTGACAGATATTGCTGAAGAGCTTAATTTTCCCATTTCCATCAGCGCCCAAGGGAGAGAAGTGCTGTATTCCTAGCTGGAAAATTAGATTAAAACACCCAATACCTAGATGCAGCGTACATTCATTTCTTCCTCAAATGTAGGACTCTGACTACTCTGAAAGGCAGTTTACAGTTTTGGCAGCTAAAATAAAAAGCCTTAAGGACAAGCAACCACTTTGAATGTTCGAAGGGCTTTATTTCCAGCAGAAAGATTTCAATTACAGTCATTTTCCTCCAGTAAGTACAAAGAGGTAAATGGAACCCCTGTTTCAAACGTTAAACTCGCAGACTACATTATTACTAGTTGTACTTTGAAAGTAAAGGATAAAGCCAATCTAAATCAAAGCCTTCATTCCAAATGACTTTTTAAGAGTATGATGAGGTCTGCACCCGGTAATTCCGGCACTTGGTGCTGAGCAGCACATCAAATGTGACTTCCATGGGCTTGCGATGCTCTGCCGGCAGGATCCAGGCAGGAAGCGTCTTTCTCGCCAAGCGCTGAGAGTTGCGTCTTCAAAGGGCTGCTTTGCAGCTGGGGCTGCATGTGCTGGCTGTATTTTTAGAGAATTTAGGTTTTTGGGTTTTTCTCTTTCTCCTGTGACCTTGCTCGTTATTTGTCTTGTCTCTTGTAACAGTACTTTGACAAAGATTTGGTTATTTATCTCCCGTGTGGCACAACCTCTCCTCCCTCCCTCTCCCCACAAAAAGGTTTTTATCTCGGGACAGTTTGCTGTCTTTGCTGGGCTGGGGAACACGTTTTTGGAAATGCATGGGGTTTTTAGCCCATATATTGAAATGTGCACAGTGTTTGCATGACACAGGTGCTGCCACAGTGATAAATCAGTCCGAAACATTCGTTTTCCCTGGAATGATGAACTTGTCCAGAAATCTGTGCCCAGGCCTTCAAGGAATTGGGGAGAGCTGCTTGAACTGGTGATTTTTTTGGTCGGACCTACGCCCAGAGGAAGGGCAGGAGTCAACCAGCCTGATCCTAGAGCAATTCGCAGGGAGGCTGGTCCTCTCAGCACTTAAACCATCCTTGCTGGTGCCTGGGAGGTGGGAACCCACCTGCTTTTTTTTCCTCCTAAAGCATTTGCTGGAGCTAATCGTGCTGATTTTATTTATTTATTTTTGCTACTTCTTTTCCTTCTGTCTTTGTAGATGGTTTTCTGCAGGTGTGAAATCAGATGTTATTCCCTAAACTAATAGAGATGACGAGCGAAGGACTGTGTCTTTCCAGATTACTCTGCACAGACACCTGGCTCAGTCTTTTTGTCACTTTTAGCTGTGGAAATTTTTTCCTTCCTGCCTATGAATGTTAAAAGGTTGCATTTTTCAGATTGCATTGCAGCTGTCACTACCAGAGCTTTAGGGAAATGGGTGACATTTGTCATTTTAGATGCTCACACACTGATATTAGGCCTTCAAAACAAACTCAGGAAAATAGATGTAGATGTTTGCTTTACCTGTAAATAGGGATTATTAGAAACATGCCCTTGTGCCTCAGAGGGTACGTGCTCACTGGGACCCAGCTGCTGTCCCTGCCTGGGTGGCTGTGACCCTCTGTTTGCCACTCTTCCTACAGCCCTGTCACACAGAGTTGCCTCGCTTTATATTTTGGCTTTTGCTTATCACATTATGATTTTATCTGTCGTTTCTGTGAGCACAAAGGTGTGAAAAGCTGATAGCTGCTTCCTGATGGGCTGGACTATGATGTGCACTTGGCAGCCCAGAAAGGCCCCTGCACCCTGGGCTACATCCCCAGCAGCGTGGCCAGCAGGGTAAGGGGAAGGATTCTGCCCCTCTGATCCACCCTGGGGAGACACCCCCCCAGTGCTGCCTCCAGCTCTGGGGCCACTGACAGCGGAAGGATGTGGAGCCCTTGGAGTGGGTCCACAGGAGGTCATGAAGATGCTGGGAGGGCTGCTGTGAGGACAGGCTGAGAGAGTTGGGGGAGTTCCAGGTTTTCCCCTTGGTGTTTCTCACACAGGGAGTCACTGGGGCAGGGCTATTTGAGCATCTAAGTGTCACTTTAGGATCCTTCCATCTCTAACTGGGAATGTATGGGACTTCTCCCAACTGGAGCCAGCTTTGTTTTTAATATAGTTTGGGATCTAGACTTCAAACTTTTCCATCTTTAGTCCTGGTTTGTTTTCCTTTTTTGGCATGAACTTGTGAGACTAAGAACTGCGTACTTGTGGGAATAGTGAGTGGCAGGTAAAATCACAAGGAAAAAAAAAAAAAGCCCTCTTGCATTCTTCTGATGTAAATTTTTAATCAACTGTATTTTCTTCTGTTAAGCAACTTTTCCAGCCCAGTGCACAAAACATACAACGTAAAAAAAACTTTGCACCATGAATTGCATGTAATAAGCTCGCAATGCAGCCATTACACAGTTCTAGGTATGTCATGCATTTAAATTCATTTTTTCTGTGGATGGCAGCACAGCCTTCTAAAGGTGGTTAGAATTTGCACAGTCTTTTATTAGCTCCTTAGGTTTACTTCACATTGCAGTGCTTTGGAGAGCTTCGTTAACAATGGGCTTTTTTGTAACAAGAAGGAAACACGATTTTAAATACATTGGGAAATACAAATCTAAATACATTAGAAAGCTGGAAGCTTTGTATCAAAATTTCCCAGATGATTGTACAGTGATTGGTATCAGTGAGCGCTGCTCTTCAGCACAGCCGGGCTGAAGGGTTGGTAGATGATAGACACGGTTGTAATAGCACTAATAATTGCATTTAGTAATACTTTTCAACGCATTAATTAGTGGCAAGTTTTGTAGCAGCCCTGTGGACCATGGATCCACAGTATCTTTTTGGTGACCAGACTCAGTGGTATCATCACTGTGTGTCTTCTACATGAGGGCTCCTTGGGGGCCCTCATTTGAAGCCAAGGTGTTGCCTTCACTTGCAGGGAGTCAGGGACTCCTTCTCTTCCAAATTGGGCCAAGTGGGCCTGTAGATGTTGAGCAGCAGACTTGGAGATGCTGCCAGTCAGAGGCCTGATGTTGGTGACCATACAAGCAGTCGTCTCTCTCAATTTCAGCATTCCTCTTCCAAATTTCTGCTTCCCAAGCTACAAGAGTCCAGCTCCCACGCCCTGCTGGGTTAGACTGTGTTGACTACTGCCCAGTGATTCAACGAAACTGCTAATAATTGTAGAGCCGGCAGGTTCTTGGTTGGGGTGCTTGGTAAGCTTCAGGTTGGGGTGATGTGAGCAAGAACTCTCTGGGTCCATGTGCTGTGCCTGGTGAGGTGCAACCTAAGGTGAGCCAGTGCCACTGAAGGACAGAGGAGTGAGTGCCAGCCGCCTTCTCCTGGGCCGTGAGCTGTGGTAAGGTCTTCTACTGACTGGGAGGGATTGTTCTGGGAATGGTAAAGAAAAGCCACCAGCACGACTGGGGACACACAGATTCAGGGGAGTTACTTTGAGCGGCTGTTGGGGACACAGCTATGGACGTGGAAGCCTGTGGTACGTTTAACGCTGTAACCAGGAACGTGTAGGTACTTGATAGATTAATATTCAGGACACAGTAGATGAGAGAGGCTGGCTGGGGGGATGTCACACGCAATCTGTTCATCCAGAGTTATTTTCAGTTTTGAAGCTAGATTCACCAGTTCTGTAGATGGGAAGAACAAAAAAATCTACAGGTTTACTCTGATTTTTTATTTTTATTTTTTTAATTTCTTATTCCTCCTCTTCCCCCCGGACTTCATTTGCCTCAGGGCTAGTTATGCCCTTTAATTATTTAAGAACTGGGTTTTGTTTACAGTTTGTAATAAAACTGATAAAAGATTAACAAGGTGCTTGTGAATCATTTTAAGCAAATTAAAGCTTTGAAAGACTTACAACTGCAAATATTTGAAAATCGTAAAGCAGAATAATAAGACCAGACCAGATCAGATAATCAAGTTATTGGATTTGTGTTGGAGAAAAAAATAAGCTTGTTTGCAATTGGATGTGAGAGCAGCATTGCCTGCGCTATCAAATATTTATGTGTGCTTTTAGCAAATTTGAAGATACTGGTTGTATGGAGCAGCACTGGGTATGTTAAAATAAAGCTTTATTGCAGTGTGGGGTGGGTACACGGGTAGAGCACGGGGAGAGAAGGCAGTCGGAGTGGCAGTCCGTGTGTCTGAGGTCAGTGCAGCACCAAGCCTGTGCCAGAGCCTCGGTGCCTTGTGCTGCTTTAAAGGACTGTCTTGATTCTCCCCTAAAACAATCCTTAACGCTCTGTATGAAACGATGGGCTCTGAGCACATTTCCGTGCAAGAGAGAAATCAGGGAGGTTTTAGCTCCAGTTCTGTGCAACAATGAGATTTTGGGGTTATAGTGAGTATTTCCATCAACAAAATCAGCGCCACGCTCAGTAGCAGAAAAAAAAACCTAACTAAATGCAGTATTAGGAAAGCTGCTGAGCGTGGAACAGGGAGTATCGCTGTGTTCTTGTGTTTCATTACTATAAATCCTTGATTTACCCCTGTCGTGGACACATTGTGCAGCTCTCATCCTTGCCTCTCCAAGGATTTGCAGACACCATAGATGCCCAGAGAAGAGCCACCAAGCTGTTCAGAGGTTTCGACCTCTGTGTGTGGAAGAACTAAATGGACTAGAACCCTTCAGCTGGGGAAAACATGTAAAGGAGATGCATCACAGGTCTGTGAAATGAATAATAGAATCATAGAATGGTTAGAGTTGGAAGAGACCAGTTCTAACCCTCCTGATATGGGCAGGGACACCTCCCACCAGACCAGGGTGCTCCAAGCCCCATCCAGCCTGGCCTTAAGCACTCCACGGATGGGGCAACCACAACTTATCTGGACGAGTGGGACACAGGGAGGATGGGAATTGTTCATTGCCTTCTGATACAAGAACTTGGGGACGCCAAAGGAAGTGGATTAGAGGCCAGGTTGAAGGAGGTCAGCAGTAGGTGGTTCTTTGTGAAGGTGCTGACCATCGCAACTGGTTGTTGAAGGAAATTATGGATACCAAAAGTTTATGTTGCTTCTGGGAGAGTGGACAAATTAACGGATTGCCACTGAAAAGGCAGAAACCACATCAGGGGCTCAGTGAGCTGGAAATGACTGGAGATGGAAGCAAGAGGGAAAGATGTATGTATATAAATAGAGAGAGACAGGAGTATTATATATACTTAGCCTATTTTTGTTCTCTTCCTTTGGACATCCATTTATGGCCACCCTTGGAAAGAGGATGCTGCACAAGCTGAGCCTTTGATCTGGCCCAAGGCAGCCGTTCCTTTGGGCTGGTGGTGCTGGGGCAGCTCATTCTGAACCATCGTCTCTTATACAGTGAATATGGTATAAAACTGGTGTTCTTCACCACCCACCGAGCTGAGCAGCTGTGGATTTGGCTGTGATTGTTACCTTAAAACGAACACATATCAGGTAATGATTGCAGCTTAATATTAATAGCTGGTTTCCTAATTTTTTGCAGAAAGTGCTCTGAGACTGAAAAAAGAATCTCATTTCCCCTCTTCTATGTGCTTTATTTTCTCCACCCATAAAATGGGTGTGAATGCAGGTGTGTTATTTGGGTTATTATCTATGGGGAGAATTTGGGGGGAGAATTACAATGCCTTTCTTTGAAGCCATTGGACAAGATACAGTACCAAGAGGAGGTGAGCAGAATTTCTGTTTCCCAGAGAAGTTTCAAGATGGGTCAATAACTGAGAGCTCTTTGGCACCTCAGTGAAAAATCAGTACAAACCTCTAAGCCTAAATTATGTTCACAATCAAATGAGGTGACAAGAAACTTCTGGAGCAGATGAGGAGAGTTTGAGTCTAATTAAACGGAGTCATTTTAGTCCTTGGGGACAGAGCTGTGAAAGCTAACACGGTAACGGCGGGTTCAAAGGTCTGTGTGTAGATCCTAATCTGCTTAAAAGACAGGGTAGAATTTCACTGACTGTATCATAGACCCGGGTGCAGTAACCAAATCGTTCCTTTCTTGAACATCCAAATACAAACTGCGGAAGACAACAGAGGAGTTTAAAGGAGGTGAATTAAGACCTGCCTACGTACAGCTGCTACCTATCGCTCGCTGATAATGATAGAAATAGCCCAAAAGCTCTGTAGATGGGTTTTTCCCCCCACCACCCTTTTCAGCATCATTGCATGACTTCCATAGCAGCTCTAACATACCTTGTTAAAGTTAAGCTTTGAAGCAAATACCTAATTTGTAGGTCTCGGTGAACTTTTAGAGTGTCTCCTTTTGCTCTCCCCTCTAGCTAATTTTCCCATTTTGCTCTGTGCTTTGGCAAATGAGGGATAACCAGCTGGAACTCACACACCAGGGTAGGACCAGGCTCCATGTCGGGAGAGGGCAGTGCATCCCCGTTCCTGGGGAGCCACGAGGGGGGCACACGTGGGTTGCATTACTCTGGAGCTTTACCCAAGCAGTGTTTGTAGCTTCCAGTGTTCTACATGATACAGATGTTAGAGATGAATAGATAGTGTTTCTATTTCCTTGTTTAGTCTTCTGTAATTTTTCAGTGTTGTGATCAATCTTTGTCCGGCCTTCTTGAAACTTCGCTTGTGTTTAGTGTATTCTCTCTGATTGTCAATGATCTCCTTTAAAATCCTAGGATCCGTTCCATCTGGTCCCAGGAACTTGGCAGCTTGTGTGGCGAGCATATAGCTGATTTTTTTTTTTCTCTGAGTGCTAGTACAGAGAAGTCAATTCATGGCTAAAAAGATGAAAATCCCTAAATCAGAAAAGCTGGAAAAATATAACAATTGCAACTCTGCCAAGGAAGTGCTTCTTGTTGGATTAAAAAAAACTTATGCCTGGTTGAGAGAGAGATTTGAGAGTGTAATTCAGTTCTGGTGTCAATCCAGGAGAGCTAAAGCTGAAACTGCGTTAGAATACATTAGTGGAACTGACTGGACAGCTCGAATCAGCTGCCTCCTCGAGATGGTGGTGTGCTGGTTTCCATCCTGCCTCAATTTGTCATGACCTGGTTTGCATTTCCTAACTCTGGTGTCCCTGAGGTTCATCATCTGGTGTGTTCAGAAAAGGACTCTGCTTGCGTGTCCGTGGGTGCCCCTTCCAAAATAAGCCATGTTCTGTAGCAGTAGGGAACTGAGGAGTGGGATGCTGGAATGGAAAGGGGTCAAGGCAGCAAATTTGACAAGAGAGGAATCCATATGGTACGTTGGAGGTGTTACGTATATCTTACACTCGGAGGAGGCATCTCCTCTTCTTGTCAGGGATTGGCAGGAGCGGGGTACGGCGCTGCAGTTCTCGGTGATGAGGTCTCTGGGTGGTAGGTGGAGGGACCTGGTTTGGATCTGGCCCTGCTGGTGGTTATCAGCACTATGGATGTGCTCGGGGCTGTGCTCCTGGAGAGCCTGTGAGATCTTGTCATAAGGGCAGCACTTGGCATCTTCACAATTTTGGCACATAATCCGGTACTTTTCCACTCTGTAATAGTTCGCTTGGGTGTACAGAAGAAAATGGGCTGTTAGGTGCTTGCATCACTCTAATGAGCATTGCTGAGTCTGGAAGAGAAGATATCAACCTGTGAATTTCATGGAGCTCTTTTCTGAAGTACACTTCTGTTTTGTGCTAGAGAGAATTTTTTTTGTATAATTCTGTAGATGTTAATTAGCTTGGATTAGGGCTCAGATAGAAGTTGTGGAGCACCTTCATCAGTATGTTCTGTTACAGACTGCGCCTTCCTGCAGCTTCCCAAGGCAGAGGATTGAGTTAAGTACCTGTATTGCTGGGATCAGTGAGAAACAGATGTCCAGATTCCTTGTGTGATGCTGAATATTACACCAAGCCTGTATTTACATCTTTTGATGCCCGACTTAAAATGTAGAATGAGGTGAATCTGCATGGCTCCACTATAGAAATGCTACGTAAGCGCTGATCGATGAACCTAAGCCTTTTTCACCTCCTAGATCTTTCCTGAGTCTGCCAAAGACCTCATCATCATTTTACCAGTTTATTGGTGTTGTGATCACATGCGAGCATGACACAGAATCCCAGAACAATGTACGTTCACAGCATGATATAGATTGTGGTAAGTGGACAGCTGCAGATCAATGCCGTCGTCTGAGGATGACTTTCTAAGGGAGGAATAATGGTATCTCCTCCTGAAAGATCCTAGCATGTCATGCAATTAATTTATCTCAAAAATGGAGTAATCACCTTCCTTTACATGTAAGAACATCAGTCTAGGAGCCCGAGGGACCTGCTCAAAGAAATGTGGTGAACTGAACACGAGGGAGAGGTTCTGACATGCGTTTACCTTTTGTTTCAGAGGGGTCATGGTCCTGGCACTGCCTCACCTGGTCTCACACAGCCCATGTGTCTGTACAAGGCAGACTCTTCTCCCAAAAGGAACACAGTGGTGGGGTTTCCCCACACACACACCTCCAGCAGCATTTTAACAAACACAGGAACAAACAGCCTGGAGCACGAGGCCCAGTGGAGCCTTCTTGGTGGAGCTGAGAACATTCCAACAGTGGACTCCAGCCAATGCTGGGTGCTGGAGAGATTCTGCCCCACCGGTGGGGCAGGAGCTCTGTGAGCAGGGCTGGTGCTGCCTCGGCTGCCCTCCAACAGATTTCCATACTGGAAAATGGCATTAAATTAAATAGGTATCAGCCTGATGCTCTGAGAGCTGAATGTCAGTGCTAATAAACCAGAGGCCCCGTCTTTCCCAAAGGACCTTTGGAATCAATTCAGAGCTGCGTCCTCCATCCCCCTTTCCCAGCGGGGGAATGCTACTCTGCTGCCGTGCCACTTTCTGAACTGGGAGTGAGCTGAGACTGCCAGTGCCCTGTGCTGAGTGACAGCACTGCTCCCAGCACTGGGGGAGAGGAAGTGACCTTAAACACTGGGGTTGTGGTTGTGTTTTGACTGTAAGAAAATATGTCTTTTTCTTTTTTTTTTCTTTTTTTTTCTCCTTTCTTTTTTTAATATATTGCCCAACCAGCCTGGCTTTCTAATCATCTGTGTCTTTTTTTGAGGTCTTAACCCCTTCCTGCCCAGAGGTAGAATTGGATCAGCTTTGAAATCAGTACAGTGTTATTTGTTTAAAAAGAAAAAATAAAACCAAAAAACAGAGAGAGTAGAGCAAGAAAGGTGACCCTGCAAAGTTGCCTGTAGCAAAAGATCTTTCATATTGTGAGCCTAAAGTAATTAGCTTTATTTTTGGTGTGGCCTTATCTGAATTGTTGATGCGTCTCAGCTGGCTGTGGAAATGCCTAGTGACAGGCTGATGTGTGTTCTGGAGCGGCTGACCATCGCCTGTGAGCGCCTGTGTCAGTGGTGGAGTTTGCTCTTTCCCATCAGAGTTGGCTGAGCATCTTGGGGTATTGTTGGCCTCTATGGTAAAGCCTCTGTGGTCAGAGAAGATCCTGCAGCAGTAAAGGACAGAAAGGTGATGCTACTAGCAAAGAAACACCAAAAACTAAGTGTCACGCTGTTGCTATCAGCACAACAAATTTTTACTGCCCATTTTTATCTGGATTGAGAATTAAAGAACATGATGTTACTGCTTCACGTGGCAGAGTGGCATAAATAGATCCATTACCCCGTTTCTCTGGTGGATCCGTTCTTTGGGCTGTTGAGAACTAAGGACTGGGCTGAGTGGGGAACTGAGACAAGGACTTCAGGGATGGGAGCAAAGTCGTACAACATATGTGTGTGCAGGGTGACAAAATTTTTTCCTTATTCGTGTTGGATATATATTCATATTGAATTCATACAATACACCTCAGGAGTTGGTTTGAGTCCTCCAGCTCATGTACAAATGCCTAAGAGGAAGGTGAGCAGGGGTGGTTTCTTCGAAATGACCCTTTGGTGGTGAATCTGACACAGCCTGGTTCTCTTTCCCCATCTGCCCCTGCTTCTTGTGCTGATACCTCAGCTGCTGGATTGGTGGACTTGGATTTTGGTGCTGTCCCCTCACCTCCTCCAGGACAGCAAAGCCAGCCCTCCCTTGCCTGTTCCAGCAGGTGACATTTCCACCCAGCACAGAGACCTCTGTCCCCCAACAAAAGGCTGTTTAACCGTGGGCGAAGCACACCAATGGGTGTTGCAGGGAATGCTGCCCCACTTTGTACCTTGTCTCTCGATGGTGTTGAAAAGCCCAAAGAAGGGTGGGACTGTTGGGCTCCTTTTACTACTGCCATAAATTCAGCAATTATTTTAAGCAACAGTGAAATCTAAGATGGTGTTGTGCAGATGTGAAGCAACGTACTTGGCTTTGACATGGCTGTGCTCTATAACCGATTTTGGGGTGTAATTACCTTCCCTGTTACTGCTGTGGCTGTTGGGATAGCACAGTAATCAGGTTTTTGGCACAGGGTAGTGCTTTGTGTCTGAAAAACCTCTCTGGTCTAATCAGGAGGGAGGATCAAGCAGGTTATCAGCTGCAGTGTGGGCTGCTCCAACGCTGATGGAAGGAAGTAGCAGCATGCTTGGACCAGAAGAGAAAAATCTGAGATTTCTGAGCCTTCAATTTTAATATAATCAAGTATTGGAGGTAATACAGATGCAGTCAGTGGGCAAAGTATTAGCTCCAATGTAAATGGCACCTAGAACATGGGATAACAGGTCAGGGGCTCAAATCCATCGGTTCCGGCATCTGGTCTATCTGACGGTGGCAGCTCTGGTGCCAGCAGAGGGAGGTCTTGGGAGGCAGATGTGGGATAATCTCTTCACCTTAAATCTCCTCCTGCTTTAAACCCTGAGAACAAGCTTTAATAGCCTTCTTAATGGGCGCAGTTCATTGAATTCTGCTTGGATTACGGCTTGTTCCACTTGGCTTGATTTGCTTCAGCCAGGAATTGGGAACAAACTTCAGAGCGGCTCATTATGAATCAGGAATGAGATCAGGGCGGGCTTTGATAAGTATTACCCTGAAATGAAAAAAAATTAACGTCCTGTTTATTCCCATAGTTGAGAGTATGCATTTCGTATGCTTCCAGAGGATCACTTGAATGCCTGAGCTGTGGTCATCAGCCGTGGCAATTCTGTAGAGTGTCTTTTAAAAAGAATCTATTTTCTGGCTGGCTCGCTGGCATAAGCGATGTGTCTAAATGTGGCTGTGAAACACCACTGCACTTATTCCCTTGCTTCTGCTGACCTTAGGGATCATTCCTGCTCCTTCCACTTACCTAAAAGCACCAACTGTAATTCCTTACACACAACTTGGGTGGCCCAGTGTTGATTTTTCTCTTTCTTTTTTTATTTCCTCCCCTTTCCTTAAAGTAAACTAAGACCACTTCTGCCAGAGTGTAATCTCTCCTGTAGTGCAGGAATTAAATACTGGTAGTTGGAGGGCTAGGAAAGTACAGGAATGACTTGTTCCAGAGAGAGCATATTTTTGGAAGGTATGTTTTGATTAGTCTCTAGGATTTGTTTACAGCACTCTCCGGAAAACTCAAATGTTTTGGGTGGATCAGAGCAGGTAATAACTATTCTCCTGGGATTGGCAGGACGTGCAGTGTGGAACGGGCTGTGGAGCGTGTCATACTTAGTTGTATCACGTACGGACCCTCCTTCTGCAGCCTCGCCTTCTCCCTCAGACTTTCAAAAATGCCTGATCTGAATCAGCTTAAGGGGGTTGATTTTTCCCTTTCCTTTGTTTGAAGTTTAAGCCCTGTGAAAATCCATTAGAAAAGATGCATTGTCGGATAGTCCCCGATAGCATCAGCTGCCAGTTTATCTTTCATGTCGCGCGGTGGCTCCCGTTACTCCCCGGGGGCTGCCGGCTTGGATTGTTCCCGTAGTTTGGGTGGCTTTTGCCCCGCCACAGTCCCAAACTGGTCTCGGGGCCTCAATAAGCCCTCTGTTAGTGGCCTCCCGAATATCGGTGTACCTATCGCAGCCTGGCACCCGCTCAGAGCTGTGGGCGTCCTTAAGATTCATCGTTGATAGCTCACATGCTTTTTCCTCTTTAGTGAAAACAAGCACTTTTTGTTTAAGTTCACTAATGTATGGCAAAGAAATCTAGTAGTAATTAT